>JALMQS010000096.1:468357-682743 GCA_024734495.1 Forficula auricularia | reverse complement strand
ACGAATGTTTTTCATTTCACATGTCTCTTCTATATTTTTTATTGATTTCACATTTTTAGTTGAAATTATTTTCATAAAACTTGACTTTTACGCATTAAATTATTATTATTATTGTTTGATAGGGCCTCCACCACTCCCCTCTTATTAAGATCCCATGATATGGTAACTAGTATCTCGTGACATACATAATAATGCGTATAAGCCAAGTTTTATGAAAATAATTTCAACTAAAAATGTGAAATCAATAAAAAATATAGAGGGACATGTGAAATGAAAAACATGCGTTTTTAATTGAAGTTACTAATATATTTTCGACTCATTTAATAAATTGATGATGTTGAACTTGGCAGCACATTAGATCTCGCTACTTTTTTTGGCAAACGGATTTTATTAATCGAACTTGGCCTATTTTTACACAAGTGTTTTTGTTGAGATTTCACTTCTTTTTGTAAGTTGGATTTATTCTATAAATTTAACCCCTTCATTTCGGGCCCTGAAAAAGGAAAAGTTTCGATTTTTCAATTTCGTCCTTTATTAATGTGTCAAGCTTTACCAGTATGCCAAATTTCAGCATTCTAGGTTCATTGAATTTTTAGTTTATGTTAATTAAGCCTATAACTTTCACCCCTTCATTTTAGATCCTGAAGAAGGGAAAGTTTCAATTTTTGGATTTTTCTCATTAATTGTACCCCAAACTCTACCTGCCTGCCAAATTTCAGCATTCTAGGGTTAGCTGAAGTACTCTAGAATTTTGATGAGCGAGTCAGTCAGTCAGTGACGAAAAAGCCTATTTTTGGCTTCTTGTAACTTGGATGGTATAAACAGTAGAAACATGAAATTTTGTAATTTAGTTAAGCTTATGGAGCAGTATTCTGGAAAAAAATTTCAGCCATGTAGAGGTTTCCATTACGAAGTTACAGAGGCGTCAAAATGGCCTGAGTTGTTTCCTGTAAAGGGTAGTCTGGCAGTGCACACATCCCCGCTCGAATCGAACTTGACCGGGCACTGCCGTGCCCCCAGATCTAAGATATATGTAATGAAAAACATTTCTATTAGTTAATCCAGTGGCGTAAATAACCTGACCCACCCTAGATGCGTCTCCTCTTCAAATCCTTATGTTTTGAAATATTATACAAAAAATAAAACCGACTTCAAAAAAATTAAATGCAACAAGTAAAATAATAATAACTTAAAAATCAAATAAAATACACTAAAAGCTATAAAATAATTATCATATTTAGTTACAACTAAACTAAACGGCGAAATAATAACATGAAATCCCTTTTTGAAGTCGGTGCCAAACAAACTATATAAGCGATCGTACTAAGTAAGAACCAATATACACTAAAAAGGTATAAAATAATTATCTTATTTAGTTACAACTAAACGACGAAATATTAACGTTTGGCACCGACTTAAAAAGGGATTTCATGTTAATATTTAGTCGTTTAGTTGTAACTAAATAAGATAATTATTTTATACCTTTTAGTGTATTTTATTTGATTTTTAAGTTATTATTATTTTATTTGTTGCATTTAATTTTTTTGAAGTCGGTTTTATTTTTTTTATGAAAATTATTTTTATTTTTCTCTTTTTAGTGATGTTATTAATAGTGACTTAATATAATATCTTGCACGCATCTCGTAAGATAAAGCGTCGGGCGAATGAATCAGAAATGATAATAAAATTCAATTCATAAATAGAGAAATTCTCTCGAAACGTTAGCGGGTTTTAAATGAATGTTTAAAGATTTTTTTATAAAAGATTTCATTTAATATAATTTTGATTATTTGCTCATAAGAATTGGAGATTTGCGTTATTTCGATTTTAATTAACCCATTACTTCCCAAGCATCGAAAAAATTGGAATTTTTTATTCAGGTCATCAAATCTAATTTTTAATACATTAAAAAGAAATAATTTGAAATAAAAAAAATTATTTTTTATTCCTTATAGGTGAATCAGCCTGTCCTATATATATGACATTGGGGTTTCATGATAAGAAATCAAGAAAGATAATAATTTTAAGAAAATCAACTTTATTTTAAAATTAAATTACAAATAGTTTAAGAATAAAATCGTAGAAGCTTATTTCGTGTGATAAGATACAAAACAATCACTGCAAAGTGTCTTTTCACATTTTTTACAAAAAGTTAGGGGTTTTTTTGTACAACCTTGCCCTTGGCACCGCCGCTGTTTGTTTCTCTTCATCATATAATGGCCCATATTATCAAACCTGACAGGTTGTAAAAGAACTTCAGAAGTCCCCGGAGTTGGTTTATTCGCCATAGATTCAGTTTTTTTCATCCAAGAAAAACAAACCCTTCTTCTAAAATCCAGAAGAGGGATTGTATCATCTTTATTTACTTGATTGTAAATAATCCATGCATTCACTAGGGACATATCCAAAATTCTAATGACTAGAGGCCAATACCATTTCTTACCTCTAAAACGAATTGGATATTTAGAAATCAACCAATCATGCTTATCGACGCCTCCCATATTTTTATTATAATTATGGATAAGTTTTGGCTGATTCACAGCCACTTTGCTCTTTTCTTTCTTAGAATACCTATTAGTTTTTACAAAAGGTTCAACAGTATCGAAATTAGTCAAAAGACATACTACGTTGTTGTCATGCCATTTCACACATAATATTTCATTATTTTTATCAAAACGGTGATCGGAAAATCCTCGGTCTTTCTTTTTCATTTCTTGTTTTGTCATGATAGGACATTTCTTAGTCCTGTTATCTCGTACTGTACCCGTAGCTCTGAACCCTTTAGATTTCAAATCGATAAACAATTGCATGCTACTAAAAAAATTATCAAAGTAGACCACATGTGCACTGGGATCCGTACATACCTCGAGCAACATTTTTACCACTCTTGCACCCAAACCATCGCCAGTACTAACAGAGTTTTGAGTATCCTTGCCAGTATACAATGAAAAGTTGTAACAATAACCGCTAACTCCACACAGAGCCCAAAGCTTATAACCAAACCTTACGGGCTTCCCTTTTATGAATTGTTTTATTCCATGGTGACCAAAGTATTTGACGATCATTTCATCAATAGCTACATTTGATTCGAATATCCCGAATTTTCTAAACGATTCATTAGCTTTAGCGATAAAAGGGCTAACTTTGAAAGCTTTATCAGTCTTATCAATTCTTGAGTTGTCATTGAAATGTAAATAAGATTTTATTTTATCAAACCGATTTCGGGACATTGCTTCTTGAACAATTGGAACGTGTACGTCAGCGTCTCTACACCAATAAAGTTTGCTTTGAGGCAAGTGGTGATACGAGGAGAAAAACAAAATTCCTATAAATACTTTTAACTCATCGACGGTTAGATTGAAGTTCAAATCATTTTTATAATTTTTGGCGTAGTTTACAGTCTCCTGCACAATATATTGTAAAATCTCGTCACTTAACAAATTTTCAAATAACTCTGTTGCTGACTTTCCATTTAAGTAAATAATCATATTTTCCAAACATTGTTTAGCATTATTAGACGACTCATTTTGCATTTCAGAATAAACTGGCTTACACTTGCGCCAGGTAACTGTTTTGGAAGCACGAGATGGGAGTTGAATGGCATGATGTTCCTCCACGTTATCAATCGTGCATGAAAATTCCACTTGACCAGCTACATCTGACACGGGTAAAACTCCCATATCGTCGTCAGGATCCTCTTCCATGTCAGTCATTTCGTCCACTTCGTCTGGAGGCAATATGGCTATTTCAAGATCATCCAAATCTTCATCACAAGAATCTTCGATATCTTGAAGATATTCTAATATTTCGGCCACCGTCAAAGCCTTTTTGTATTTTCTTTTCACTGGATCCATTGATCTATAGATAAAAAATATATTTTTATACACGCTTATTAAAAAAAAGCAATTTTTTCCGTTTGGTAAAAAAACAACTTCAAAATATTTTTTACTTACATTTATCTATCTTCTAATTCACTGATTTTTATTGGTTTCGATATCAAAATAACAAAGTGCCACGTGGTGTATTCTCTTCAAAGTTAACTTATCAACTAACGAAAACTCATTACCCCCTCTAAAACAATCATTTAGACGAAATTTCTTAACAAATCTGCTCATGCGCAGGCTTGAACATTATTTGCGCGGGAAAATTATTAATACGAATCCCCAGTGTCATATTTATAGGACAGCTCATTTGGATGATATGTAACTTATTTCCAAAATATTTTTTGGACGTTTTCTTATTTATTTTATATTAAGTAAAGGTCTTAGAATCATTTTAAAATACTTTGAAGCTTGTGGTTTTATTTGTTATTTGATATTTAAAATGAAAAAGAATGCTCTACTAATCTCAACAAAAAACATCAATTTTAAAATAATATATTTAAAAGGCTTAATTATATTTCACTACAAAAAAAATTGTTTTTAATAGAAAAATAGTTTAAAAATATAAAGTTAACAAAAAAAACAACACAGAAAAATATTTACTTGTTAAAAAAAAATA
Source organism: Forficula auricularia (assembly GCA_024734495.1). Classification (NCBI taxonomy): domain Eukaryota; kingdom Metazoa; phylum Arthropoda; class Insecta; order Dermaptera; family Forficulidae; genus Forficula; species Forficula auricularia. Next base: position 678,243 of record JALMQS010000096.1, on the reverse strand, counting down.
GTAAACATAGTGTCCTAAAAATAGACAGTGGGAGGTAATGGGTTAAGGTAAATAAAATTTCATTTCCATGAAAATTAGACTTATTTCACGGATCATTATTAAAAAATTGTTGGAAAAGTAAAATTTTTCATGACTTGGTACACTTTACGCGAATTTTATAGAATCAGCAATTTTTGTCGACAAACGGTTAGAATTTGACGCAGACTTTCGTACCAAATTTCAGCTCAGTGGCTTATCTAAAACCATTCTTTTTTCCAATTTTCTACATCTTTCAAACTAGAATACCCAGTATTTATTTAACTTTTTCACATAAATTTTACCATTACTGCCTAACCCTCGAATGTATACACATTTATATAATGAACTTTATTACAGAAGATTTAATTTCCAACAGATAAGTTAAGTTGATGAGTGAAATGTTTAAAATCTATAGTTTACGAGTCAAAAGATATTCCAATATTGTACAGTCAATGGACTTGATGAATCAACTGACAAATGTGTCTTGGTTGGCGACACAACCTCTTGATACAAGGAGACCAAAAGAATTATAAATGAGGAAGAAATCGATCTTATTTTATCGATTTCATCTATCTGTAGGTTCACAGTACCATTCTAATATAAGAAAATAACATATTGATTAAGAATTTAGTTTAAAAGAAATTGTATGAAAAGATTCATTCCGCGCGAATTAATTAGAAATGGCAAAAAGATTTATTTTTTTCTCTATATATATATATATTCAAATCTATTAAAATTTCATATCTGTGTGTTATTAACATTTATCTTTTATATAAAATAATTATTATTAGAAAATTTACATTTTAAAGGGTATTTTATTTGAAGTCCAATTTGAAAAAACGCTAATAACTCCGTTGAAATTTTTTTAAAAATATTAAATTAATAGATATTGTAAAACAATTAATTCATAATAAAGTAATTCAATTTTGAACGAAATCGATTAAGTACTTTTTGAGAAAATCATCAAAAACCCCAAAAACCGTCTTTAAAAGATCGTTTTAGAAACATTTTAAAATTCACCTCCATGTCAAAAGTCAATGTTTCGTTTCATATGACTTTTTCTCACTTTTTTCAAAGACATCTCCTGCTTTCCAAAAACAACGTTTTTTTGATGGTTCAGATGGTTTTTGACCATTTTTACAAAAGTAATTAATCGATTTCGTTCAAAATTGAATTATATTATTAATAATTAATTGTTTTATAATGTCAATTAATTTCAGATTTTTATAAAAAAATTCAACGAGGTTATTAGTGTTTTTTCAAATTGGACTTCAAATAAACTACCCTTTAACATTCAAATATTCTAATAATAATTATTGCATATAAAAGATAAATGAAAATAACACACAGACATGAAATTTCAATAGATTTGAATAAATATTTAATGAGCAAAAAAATAAAACTTTTTGCCATTTCTAGTTGATTCACTCCCGGAGAGATGAAATTTAATCTTTGCATACAATTTCTTTTAAACTATAAAAATCTTAATCAAAATGCTTTATTTTCTTGCTACCCATATACCCTCCACCCCCCCCCTAGATCACACGCCCTGTTGCTGGGGTCACACTGATTATGCATAAAAAATTTGGTTGGGTTTGGCAAATGGCCAAGATTTTCATTTTTTGACCTCCCCCCATTTTGGGAGGTTAGTTTTTGCATTTTTAGACTTCTGGGGCCCACTGATTATATATACAAAATTTGGTTGAATTTGCTCAAATGGCCTAGATTTTTTATTTTTAACCCCCCCCCTCCACTCCCCTTAATTTTGGGTCGATATGCACCTAAAATCTAATCAGCTCTTTAATCTCAATGGACCAAAACTACGTGTGAAATTTGGATTTAGATATTCAAACTAAGTTTTTTGAGCTAGCTCTTCCACAAAAATTTGGTAACGCACAGACTAACGGACATACAAATAGACAACCGGAAGCCAGACCGGAGAACCAGACAGACTAACTAATAGACATTTTGACAAAACAATGATTATCTCGAAAAATATAATTTTTTTGATGTTCACTTATTAGGGCTTTTTTGTAGAGCGAAATGCCATGGTTTTGCTCATTTTTTTTTAATCAAAATAGTTTCAGCCGTTGTTGAGATATTTTGAAAAAAGAAGGAAATTTTTTTTTCATACACGATTACACATACTTGACCATACCCTGTATGGTAAAGTAATAAAAGAGATAAATTTTTTCAATATATATATATATTTCGGGCTATCAACCCAACTTACAGGAAATTTTAGGGATGCGCAGCATCCACAGCACTGACAATATATGTGTACACGCATGCACACATGTATATACATTATATATATACAGGGTGCATAAGAAAGTCCCTTTAACCTGAAAATACTTGAGAACGGAGAGTGCTACAGCCACGCAAGTGAGGTAACGGTATAGTAAAGCGACTATGCCCGACCTAATGCAAACGACACCAGCGCCCCTAGTGGCGAAATGTGGAAGTTAGCCATTGCAAATCGAAAACGAAAAGAGATAGAGCAAAATTTCCAATTAGAAAGTTTTAGAGCATCAATTAATTAGTACGAAACGATATTTGGTTTACACGGATAAGATAAATTACTGCCTGTATCCAAAAATGTCCGTAATCTATGCGCGACTGTTCTACTCTACATATTTACATTTCGGAAATGTAGCAGTGTGCAAATGCAGTTTGTGACTTTGTACTGTACTGTAATGTCTGAAAACTTTAATTTCCAATGCATTTAAAATTTTAGTTTAAAAGGTGTTGGCGCTCGCTTGATACAAACAACATAATCTCATAGCATAAAATTATTGATGGCAGACGATAATTGTTATCAATGTTATCAAAATGTATTGATGTAAGTACATACTAGTATTTATTCATTAAATTGTGCATATTTCTTCTTTCCTCTGGCTATTCCTTTCAAATATTTACACAAAATGGAGTGCATCGATTTTGGATATTTTTGGGGTATACAGGCGCCAATTTATCTTATCCGTGTAAACCAAATATCGTTTCGTACTAATTAATTGATGCTCTAAAACTTTCTAATTGGAAATTTTGCTCTATCTCTTTTCGTTTTCGATTTGCAATGGTTAACTTCCACATTTCGCCACTAGGGGCGCTGGTGTCGTTTGCATTAGGTCGGGCATAGTCGCTTTACTATACCGTTACCTCACTTGCGCGGCTGTAGCACTCTCCGTTCGCAAGTATTTTCAGGTTAAAGGACTTTCCTATGCACCCTGTATATGTTGTTTTGCATTAAGTAAATGACTCCATAATTGATTTTCTCTTGATTCTTCACTACAATAATTCCCATGACTTCTAGGGAATTAAAGTCTCGCGACCTCCTCTTTATCGAGTCCTACAATATTAAGTCTTTTAAGACCCTCATGGGTCTTTGAAATTGACCTTTTTATTTCTTATTTTATAAATTAATTTTGAAGATTGCCTCCAAAGAAGCTGAGTATTGAAAAAACACTCACTATATTTCAATCTTAAGAAAAACATCTGTATAAACTTATAAGATTTATTAAACTAACTTTTCTATTATACATTATACTTACATTTTTACACACACAATAGCAATCAATAAACCCTATATAGGTATGTCAAGAGAAATCATTAGTCTATTATGACTGTTTCTATATGTGGAATTCATTTTTCATTTTCAAGGCTTTTATTTATTAGATTGTTCAAGAAATAATCCTATAGAAATATTCAAAATGTATATGAAATAAAAAAATTCAAGTTTTGATAAACTAGAAAAAATATCTAGGCAATTTGTTTGGTTGGATTCGTGTCTAAGGATCGTTATGAAATGTATTACGGAGACGAAGGGCTGCGAGGTCAAAACCATTCATTTCCAAGGGCTGTGAAGGGAGCGCGCCCTGCACATCTTTACTCTGAATTAACTCTCTTCTATGCACTCTATTGAAATATTTCGTGCGGTGCTAAAATCACCGAACAAAGAACCTAATCGGAGGAAAACATAAAATGCGATCACTGACTAAAATAATACTACTCTCTTAGCTGAGTAAGCGAAATGAATCAATTAGAAGGAGTGCACATTTCTAATAGATCCTATTTTTGATACAAAAGCTACTAGAATCGTAAAATTAAATGCGGAAAATATTTTCAAAGCAGACCATGTAATAAGAAATAATGGACTTAGGTTATCCACAGAGTTCAGTACTCTAGCTAAAGCAGTGCTCCGCAACTTTTTGTGTTCAAGGTACACCTACCAAATCAAGAAATTATAGAGTTATAATACATCATAGAAAAAACCAATGTTTATTTAATATTTATTTATTATTAAAATCAATATTATATGAAAATATTTTTAATCAGAAACGTGAGCCTGCTTTAGTGAGCATGTCGATCTACCCCCCATAGAGGCCCGCGTATGGCAAAAAAATTTGTAAAAAAAAACATTTATTTTTTTAAAAAATTTTAAAATTGAAAATAAAGCCCTATGTATGTGTTTTTTTTTTTTGTTTTATACAAAAGGATGTGGAAATCTTCGAAAGATACCGCGTTGCACCGACGCTGGCATGCACGATTCAAAGGTTGCATAAACTCGCAAACCTATGCCTACGTTACTAAAACACACCCCACACACATATACCATTTCTCCTCCCCTACGGAACTGCCGTGTGTGTGTGTGTGTGTGTGCGTCTCTGCCCCCCCCCCCTGCTTGGACAATTCGATCGCGACACACTTTCTGAGATAAAAAGTAGATCTTACCCATCACATCGGGCACCTTATAGGTATACATTCTCCCCCCCCCCCCCATAAAAAATTATTGGATCCGCCCTTGCCCCAGAAGTATAAAAATGCAAAAACTAACCCCCCCCTACGTGATTATAAATAATTTTAGGCCCAGGTTGTATGGTAAAGTCAAGTAGATGGCCACATCAGAACACGTCAGCTTATTTTTTTAATTTTTAACCTGAAACAAGTGATGTAGAAAACCAAACTTATAGTAAATTAATATCTCACTAAAATATTTATTTACTTTTATCTTTTATTAAAGATGTTCCACCTTGCACCAACACCACAATCTCTATTAATTATTAATTAGATCTTTTGTGGTGTTTAATTTTGAACATATTTAATGATTATAATTACAGGGCCCCGTTCCTAGGGCACAACAAGTAAATTTTCTAATGATTCAATTTCTTGATATTTTATTTATTTAGAGGACCTTTTCAGTTGAGCACATCATCCATTAAAGATGAGAGAGCAATTCTAGGCCATTCGTATGAATCCCTTCAAGTGTTCTTTGTATCTCAGATGGTCCAGATAACACCATTTTCCCTTTTCCGCTCTTTCCTTCTCTTCTTTTCTCATTCATCTAATAGGTCTGTAATGAATTTAACCGTCATGCAAATTACGCCTTTTGTTTTCTCTTGGTTAGATTCATTTCGAGTAATTAATTTATAATGAAAATATTTACCAGAGTAAATAAATCATTAAGAGAGGACAGTAGGTCTATATTTATATAATTATCCGGAATTTAGTAGAAACACTCTTTACAGCTAATGGAGAGACAGGGTTTCTAGTTTAATTTATTTAATTATAAGGGTTGAATTATTAATAATTTATAAAACCGCAGAAATATATTTATTTGACCAATATGAAAAAGCTTCGAAAACAAATTAAAAACAAATATTTTTAAAGAAATATTAAAAGATACTACCAAAGTTTATTTATTTATATTTTTTAATGATATGATTTCAAAAGCCACAACCTGGAGAAAAATTATTTCAACTGCGATTACCACGATAAACTAAGAACGGAAGGTCGTAAGAAGTTCGTTCTGGATCTAAAATGCCCATATTTTTGAAACAAATGAAAAATAAAAAATATTCTTAAAAAAATGTATATAAATTAATTACAGGAATTGTAGAGAGTTGGACAAGACTTTAAATTAAATTAAATACAAGTTTTGATTAAATATGCCATACGTTCCGTTGCTGTTTTGCAACTTCCTCAGTGGCTCATTTATTAAACTTTATTTGTTAGGATTTTTTAACTAAGAGAAAAACATTTCAAACAGTATTCTTTTTTCTATCACAATTCATTCAATTCATCAAATAACATAAAATATAAACCTTTTAAACAAAGTACCTAATTGTTTTCTGTCAAAAAGCTAAAAGAATCAAATTGAACAAAGAATTTTTTTATTATTATTATGATACATAATAATATTATTACAATACATAATAATAAGAAAAAAAATTCTTTGTTCAATTTGATTCTTTTAGCTTTTTGACAGAAAACAATTACTCTGTTTAAAAGGTTTATATTTTATGTTATTTGATGAATTGAATGAATTGTGATAGAAAAAAGAATACTGTTTGAAATGTTTTTTTCTCTTAGTTAAAAATCCTGACAAATAAGTTTAATAAATGAGCCACTGAGGAAGTTGCAAAACAGCAACGAAACGTATGGCATATTTAATCAAAACTTGTATTTAATTTAATTTAAAGTCTTGTCCAACTCCCTACGATTCCTTTAATTATTAATCATGGACACGAATAATGAAATATTAAATGTATATAAAGTTAATATTTTTTCAAATTTCTAAATTACCATTAATAAAGTGAGAATTTCTCCTGAATAGTTTGGATTTTAAATAAACGTTTATCTCTCCAAATTGGATAAGTCGATAGAAATGTCAAGACAATAAATGTTAAAAATTCTTCTATGACAAGAAATACGTTATCAAGAAATGAGCAAGCCAAGAAAATTGTATTATGTAACATATATTGTATATGAAAAATAAAAAATGATCATAGACACAAGATTTTTTTACTTCAGCATACAGAGTATGGTCAAGTGCTGTTATCGTGCATGAAAAAAAGTGTTGTTTTTCTTTTTTTTCGAAATTTCTCAAAAACGGCTGAAACTATTTTGATTAAAAAATTGGGCGAAACCATGGCATTTTGGTCTACAAAAAAGCCCTAATAAGTGAACATCGATAAAATTATATTTTCGAGATAATAACTGTTTTGTCAAATGTTCTAAGTCTGTTAGTTAGGCCAGTTGTTGTCTGTCGGTTGGTAAACTCTTTTTAAAAAGTTTGCAAAGGGTAAAAGCTTAGGCATCCACCTTGTGCTGGGTGGGATGGGCAATCAGATGAAAGTGCCTGTCATCTGATTGGTCATCCCATCGGGCACAATGTGAATTTTTAGGTTTAGCCTTTGCCAGCGCTAAAAAGAGTTTACCAACCGACATACAACTGGTCCTTAGTCTGCAAAAATTAGTCTGAATATCAAAACCAATTGGCCCATTGAGATTAAGAGCTGATTAGATTTTGGTGTATCGACCCAAAATTAAGGGGGCGGGGTTAGAAATTCAAACTAAAAAAAATGAAATATACTATGAATTGAACCTAAAATAAGGAAAAGATGTTTTTTCTCTGGAGCCAAAATTAGTGGGGGGGAGCAAAAAAATCTAGGGCATTTGAGCAAACTCAACCAAATTTTGTATACATAATCAGTGGGCCCTAAGCTGTTTAAAAATTCAAAAACTAACCTCTCAAAATGGGGGGGTAGGGTAGAAAATTGAAAATCTAGGCCCTTGTACCAAACTCAACCAGAAGTTTATGGTAAAGTCAAGTAGGTTGGCCACATCAGAACGTGTCAATTTATTTCTTGATGAAACTATCTCTTTCGGAGATTAAGTAATCTAAAGATGGTTACCTATATTGTTTTATTTATTGTTCTTTTTAATAAATACATAAAATTAATTATGTGATTATAGAAAATTATGGATATTATAATTTAGTGAAATTAGTTTAATTATAAATCTAAACCTAGAATCATTTTATCATACCTATAACACTTCATTTATATACCTATTTCAAATCTTTGTGTTTATATAATATTTTATTTAATTATTATATTTTTTATTTTTTTATAAATAAATGTATATTTTTTCCATATCTAATAAATTTGTATTCAAACCAACTTGTATAACGCCTTAGGCTTATTCATGAATGGAGTGTATAATAAATAGCCTTGATTACAAAAGGGTAAAAAATGTCATTTGTCACTATCCATAAAGGTTTCATACAAGTTTACCATTTCTAACATAATTTTTTACGAACTCACCTTTCATTTTCTCTTATTTGAATTCCATTCAAATTGAAGAGGAAAAAAACAATCAAAGTTGTATGATTAGGAAAATAGAATAGAAAAACCTTACGTTGTAATATCGCTCGTGTTATTTTTTAGTAAAAATGGTTAACATTGATTAGTATTTTCAAACGCTAAACCTCATCCTTTTCTTGGTCTAAATCGGGGGTCGTTAACCTATAGCAGGCGACAAATCTGACTCCCAAGAAAATTTCATTCAAGCGGGTGATGTTTAATGTGCAAGAAAATCTCTTGAATCAAAAAACAAATTCATTGTTTAGTCACATTAAGAAAGGTCCAAGTGAATTTTCATTTTATTAGCCGACTTCAAAAAAGGAGGTTCTCAAATCGACTGAATTTTTTTTTGTGTGTGTTTATGTTACCTCATATCTTCGCCAATTGTAAACCGATTTTGATGATTTTTTTTGCATACGGTTCAGTCTAGTTTCCGATTGGTCACGTTTTTTTTCATTGGTATTGGACCTGTTTTGATATGTTTGTTCAGGCATAATATTAGACATATATTTTATAATAATAAAACTTGAGTAAGATACGAGGTAGGTTTTTTTTGTGAAACCTACCTCGTATCTTACTCAAGTTTTATTATTATATTAAAATGTTTCACCTAGAACCAACACCGAACTCCTTAAAAGTTAGACATATATTTGTTTATGAACCGATTTTAATGATTCTTTCTGCGTTTGGATCAGTATACCTCCAAGATAGTCAAGATACCTAATTATTTATTTATTTTATGTATGTTCAGTGAGAACTTTTTGCCACATGGACCGATTTTGATTATTCTTTTTTTATTGGAAAGGGTGTACCTTAGGGGTGGTCCCATATTAATTTGGTCAAGTTCTGATGATATGACCATTGACGAAATAACGTAAATCTCCAATTCTTATGAGCAAATAATCGAAATTATAATAAATCAAATCTTTTATAAAAATAATATCAAAACATTCATTTAAGACCCGGAAACGTTTCGAGAGAATTTCTATATTTATGAATTGAATTTTATTATCATTTTCTGATTCATTCGTCCGACGCTTTCTCTTACGAGATGCATGCAAGGTATTATTTTAAGTTACTATTAATAAGATCACTAAAAAGAGAAAAATAAAAATAATTTTTATAAAAAAAAATAAAACCGACTTCAAAAAAATTAAATGCAACAAATAAAATAATAAGAACTCAAAAATCAAATAAAATGCACAAAAAGGTATAAAATAATTATCTAATTTAGTTACAACTAAACGACTAAATATTAACATGAAATCATTTTTGAAGTCGGTGCTAAATAAACTATATAAGCGATCGTACCCGCCAAACGCACTAACTAAGATCCGTCGAGTTCGATTCATAAAATGTATATTTTTGGCACCGACTTCAAAAAGTGATTTCATGTTAATATTTCGTCGTTTAGTTGTAACTAAATTAGATAATTATTTTATACCTTTTAGTGCATTTTATTTTATTTTTGAGTTCTTATTATTTTATTTGTTGAAATTTAATTTTTTTGAAGCCGGTTTTATTTTTTTTATAAAAATTATTTTCTGTTATTATTGTCGAATTATAGATTTAAAAATAATCAAAGAAATCACATACTTAAAATAAAACCGGCTGGTGAGGAAGCCTACATGACAACAACCCTACCGGGAAAAGAAGACGGGGCCGGCCAAGAAAACGATGGAAAGACGCTCTGAAATAAACAGGCTTATAGCCTATCAATAAGAAGAAGAAAATAAAAATAATTTTAGAATGAAAATGCTGTGTATTTTGAGAGGATTATGTCGAGGGGCTCTAGAACCTAGCCCGAAAAAGCCTATACTATATAGTATTATAATATTATTGGAAAGATATTGATTAAATTGCAGTAAAAGTTTTTATTTTATTTCATTTAACTGAACATTAAATAATGTAACTGAAAAGTTTAAATGTGAATAGGAGAAATCATTTATCTGTTTGACAATATAACTATCAAAAAATAACAAATATGAGAAAATTCCATCCATTGACGGATGAAAAAACGAATTATATTAACAATTTTGAATTTCCAGTTAATTTACTAATAGACTGTTTCTACTTTGTTATTTTACAAAAAATATTTTTTAATACAAGAGAGTGGATAAGTGCTGTGCACTTCAAGTGATTTTCAAAAAAGTAATTACTTTGAATTTATTATAAATGGAAAATTGTCATAAAGCAAATAGAAGAGACGTCAATGAATAAAATAAAAAATAAGAATCTAACGTTATTATTATATTATATGCTATAGTCAAAAGTGTAAACTTACTCACTGTATTCCTCCCGAGTTAATGTACCTATATATTGTCTAAATCATCCAGACAAAATATACACAAATGAGCTTATGAAAACTTTCAAAATATAATGTATGTACTCTCTATTGAGACTTAATTAAGGTAACTTTTAAGGAGATAGGTGTTGGTTCAAGGTGAAACATTTCACATAAAATCAAACAAATATGTGTTTTTATCTCGATATATTTGGGGTTGTCAGCCCATCTTTAGGAGTGTGAAAGCTACCTCGTAATTTTACTTAATTTCTTATTCTTAATTAATGTATTCACAAGACTATTTTACTATAAGATGATTAATTTTTACTTTTAAATTTAATAGTGTTCATAAATCAAAATTTTAAAATAAAAATAAATATAAAATTAAATATAAAGTTTTTGTGCCGAGAGTAACAGAATTTTTATATATTGAAGGAGGCAATAAAGAGAAATCTTCTTCTGGAATTATAAATTTTATTTATTTATAACGAGACTATAGTTTAAGTTAAAATTAGTATTTTCGAATCGTTAGAAATTTTAAAATCATACAATAATTCACCAAAAAATTCTTAAATCGATAAATAAGAAATTCCCAAAAGCTTTATTTTAAATATAGCCGCTCAAATAAAAACTTCATGAACGCCACCTACAGCTAAAATAAAACAAGTATAAATTTAATTTCTTAACTTTGCCACCCTGAACAATTCTTAACCTAACCACATGGAAAAATTTTAACCTTTCATTGATAAATTAATTCCTGTGAATCCATTGCAATAGGTTGATGAAGAGGGCAATGCCCCTCGAAACTATAGTCTCGTTATAAATAAATAAAATTTATAATTCCAGCAGAAGACACACTCTTTTATTGTTTCCTTCAATATAAATTTTTTTTTTTTTTTTTTTTTTTTTTGGCTTTTCGGCCTTTTCTAGCCATAAAAGGGCCCAATTACGATTACTATTGTTTTTTTTTTTTTAAAATTTCCCTCCTCTGTTCTTTTTACCCCCCGGGGGGGCTGGGGTCAGATTTTAGCCGGCTGCCTCGAGTCGGGATTCGAACCTTCGGGTCCCCTGGTTAGCTCGCTGTCACGCTACCGCCTAGCCTACCGACCCCCCCCTCAATATAAAAATTAAAAACAAATGTAAAATTAATTTAATTAAATTAAATTTTATTTAATGAAATGAACTTGAGAAGCAACCGAACTAACCGACCGACATAAAAAAATTAAGCCTTTCGTGTGCAACAGATGTACAGCCAAATTAAGTATATGTATTTCGCGTTGATTTTTCAATAATCTTGTTATAAATTTGTATATACCAAAGTAAAAATATTTTGAAACAATTATTTGTATACTTTTCGAAATTTCTATCGTCATTCAATCAATGCTTAAAAATCTAGAGTTTATCCAATGACCCTAGAATATAAAGTTTTCGTTCTAAACAAGAAAAAAAAATTTAAAAAAAGACCAAGAAAGAGATAGAGTTTGAAAAGGTAAATTACCATCAAGAATTTAAAATTTAGTATAAAAGAAAACTAAGATTTTTCTTCTTTCAACCCTAAATGAAACAGTGAAAATGCAAATACAATGGAAAAACAATATTACGATTCCTTAAATCCTCATCCTCTACACCAGTGTTACCTAACATTTTCAATCACCTCATTGGCCAAGCAAACCATGAGTAATTATTGCTTGTTAAAAAAAATATGAGAAAATTAAATTAAAAAATGTCCTTCACGTACCTTGGAATCTAAGTGACCACTCATCGAGACCCAGAATCAGAAGTAAAACATCAAGCAATAAAGGAATCGAAAATATCGGGTTGCCTTAACAGTGCAATCTTGTCAAACCAATATTTAAGAACGGAGGCCAAGGTAAGAGTCTACAAAACAGTGGAACGTCCAACCGACTGGTAAAGAAAGTGATGACCAACAAGCTCGGTTGAATAAGAAGTAGAGGACGTCCCAAGAAAAGATGGTATGACGATCTGGAAGAAACAAACCTATAGGCTTAAAAAGAAGAAGAAGAAGAAGAAAATTAAAAAGTTATTAGGATTATTGACTCTAGACCATTTGTTTTTACTACAAATTCGGAATGTTCTTGAATGATATTTCAGTTTCAATTTATAGAACTTTGATGGTGTAATTACTATTTATATATGAAAAATTAGCTAGAACTATAACAATAAAAAACAAACATACGCTGATAATCAGAAAATGTTTCTGAGCAACTATATTGATTAGCCCCTTCAAATAGTTATTTTAACCCCATGGGATAATTACCCCTAAGCTAGGAACCACGACTCTACAGGCCTAAATTAGGGTGGTCCTTATTTTGGGTATTTTCGAATTTTTACGCTGAGAGAGGCATCATTTGGTTCGAAATAAATAAAAAAAATCCTTAAGTTTCAAGTGTATATCTCTGTTTTAACCCGTGCCGCACAGCGATACAAGTTTCCCATCTAAATCTCACTTTTATAAGGTTAAAATAATGTTGGAAGGAGACAAATAAAAGAGTGTGTCTCGTTGGACTGTAAATTTTATTTGTTTATAACGAGACTATAGTTTCGAGGGCTTTGCCCCCTTCATCAGTCTATTACTCATCAGCAATATCAGTAATAGACTGATGAAGAGGCAAAGCCCTCGAAACTATAGTCTCGTTATAAATAAATAAAATTTATAATTCCAGCAGAAGACACACTCTTTTTATTGTCTCCTTCAATATATAAAAATTCTGCTACTCTCGGCAAAAACTTTCAATTTAGTTAAAATAATGATAGAAAATCTATTTGATGTAAATAAATATAACATATATAATGAATTTATTTGTTACACTACATAGTTTCGAAGGTTTTAGCCTTCATTTTTAAACGACTTCAAAAAGGTTCTCAATTCGACTGGATTTTTCCAGTCAGTACTGACATGTTTTGCTGCAAGTCGGCACAGGTTGCAGTGGTCAGGCGGTATGTATGCTTCTAAACGCGCCCTCTTCGTGCTTTTATTATTTGTCCTTAACTTTACAATTATATTATTTATTTCTTCAATACTATATGATTTGGGATAATCAAAATAAAATTAATTTTCTGGTTTATTAAATACATTAGATGTTTCTAAAAATTTTCATTATTCGAAAGAAATTAAATCAATGAAAAATGAGCTAGTTTTCGTTGAATAGATTTTGTTTTGCCGAGAGTAGCAGAGTTGTTGGTTGATTCATAAAGGGAAATCAATGAGGTTGTTCTCTGCTTGTTGCAAATACATATACATTAGGTTGGTCCTCATTTGGGTATTTTTGAATTTTTACGCTGACTTAGTTCGAAATAAATTAAAAAAATATCCCCCAAGTTTCAAGTCTCATCTCAATTTTAACCTGATTCCGCACATAGTGGTGCAAGTTTCCCATTTAAATAACATGGGGTTTTTGTTATTGAAAGATCAATTTTTTATTCCGACAGAGTAATCCTTCAAAAAATTTGAAACTCTCTAGACTTTATCTCTATAATAGTAGCTATCCTTATGAATTTTTACAGATTTCAGGTATAATAATTTTGGAGTTACAGCTAGATAAAATTCAAATTGATCGTTCAATGACAAAAATCACATGTAATTTAGATGGGAAACTTGCATCGCTATGCGGCACAGGTTACAATTGAGATAGAGACTTGAAACTTGGGGGGTATTTTTTTATTTATTTATTTCGAACCATATGAGCTTCTGTCAGTGTAAAAATTCAAAAAATACCCAAAATAAGGACCCTAGACTCTAAATCCGCATTAGACCGAATATGGCTTGCATTTGAGTTTTCTTGTCACCCGAAATTGAAACGATCTATTAGACCAGGGGTCGGCAACCTGCGGCCCTTTGCAACTTTTTGTGCGGCCCGCCAAAGCACCAATATAATTTTAGGAAAAATCAACAAACTTAGAGGGTGAGCGTGCCGAAATATTTGAAAATCCTTTAAAATTTGATATTGTAAAAGCACCTGACAATTTACAGCTAGAGTTAATTGATTTGCAATCTAACAATGTATATAACAATAAGTGAATGTAATGGAAAGCAGCCCAGGGGTAGTGAGGAAGAAAAATTAATACATATCAAATAAGATGTAATTTATTGGAATCCTTTACACCTTATTTGATATGTGTTAATATTTTCTTTCCTCACTACCCCTGGGCTGCCTTCCATTACATTCAGTTAAAATTTCTACCAGTCCGTCTCGATCCAGAGAAAATTTCTGTTGCAAAAAAAGTATATAAAAATAATTTAATTGCTTTTTATTCAAGTTTCCCAATTTAAGAAATTTTGCAAAATCAATGTTTGTATTTTTTCAATCACTTATTTATGCGAACAAAGATTTTCAAGAATGAATTTCATAAAATCAAATTTTAGAACGAGGTTGACGGATGAAAATTTACAAAACTTGTTGAGGATCTCAGTATCCCAAACACAACTGGACTTAAATGAATTATCAAACAATATTCAAGAACAAAAACGCATTGTATTATAATGAGTGAATAAAATGGAAGATAAACCTTTTTCCTTAATATTTTATATATTTTATATTTACTTATTTATACATATGTAATTGAAATTGTATTTTCTTTTTTCCCTTTTAAGAATTGTAAAATTTTTGTTCTCTGACATTATTGTTATTATAGCATGTCAATAAAAAATAAATTTATACTCGTATATGATATAAAAGCACTATTTATTTTACATTTGAATGTGCGGCCCGCATAAAAATTTTTTATTTTGAAAATGGCCCGCCGTCCGAAAAAGGTTGCCGACCCCCGTATTAGACTAATAGCTAATCACCCGATCCTTACTAAGTTGCCTCAAAATAATATGGGATAAAATATTTTTTATCAAAATCGTTTTATCTTTTGTATGAAATTTAGGTGAAAAAAAAACATCTGCACGAACACAATAATTTCCATGTATGGTAAAGCAAAAAATTGTATTTTTTTCGTTAAATTGGAATTCATTTTCCTAGCAAAAAGTTGAATGGATTCATTAGAGCTTCTAAGGGGAGCGTGAATGCCCCTCATTTCATCGCTTGAGAGTAGTTGTTACGGCAAGGTATTTTGTTTCAGGGAACATTTAACAGTGCAGGGTCGGTCGACATCCCTTTCCTCAACTTTGTTCTCACACTCTGTTTACGAACTACAAATCATCAATATAATGTTGAAAACGAGGCAATTAAGCCGAATTGAATAGCCCTCATTCAATTAATGGC
Organism: Forficula auricularia; assembly: GCA_024734495.1. Classification (NCBI taxonomy): domain Eukaryota; kingdom Metazoa; phylum Arthropoda; class Insecta; order Dermaptera; family Forficulidae; genus Forficula; species Forficula auricularia. The sequence continues at coordinate 662,566 of JALMQS010000096.1, read as the reverse complement.
TGGTCAATTGCTGACGCTTTATGAACCATCAGGACTGTCGAGACTAATGCAGTCACTGGCTTTAGAATTTGCTGCTTCCTCATTAAATTATTAGGCGAAAATGGAATATTTATGTTTACGTAATGCATAGCGAGATTGGGATTTCTATTTGGACATAGCAGAAGTTTAAAACACAATTAAGAAATGAATGGCGTGAAACACTCCCGTTTGCCCGTTTATTCTCTCTAACTCGAGTTAATGACAAAATTAACTACAATTAATTATTATTTTCTTTTCGAAAATCATTTAATATAATACATACAATACAATGGATATGTGAAATTGTATTTTTAAGTTTTTAATTTTGATTATAACAGAGCGTTTTGTTTTTTTTCTAATCTGAAAAATATTTAGCTGAACTGATTAATTTTTTCTAATCTATTTATGATATCCCTAGTAGCACAATGTTTCAAACTATATAGTAACTATATAGTGCTTATATATAGATTTCGAGAATCTATATACCCCTATAGTACAACAATGCTTCAAACTATATAGTAACTATATAGTGCCTATATAGATTCCTAGAATCTATATAGCCCTAGTATAGTTACTATATAGTTTAAAACATTGTGCTAGTAGGATAATTTATTACGGTATATAACTTAATTATTTAATTATATAATTTATTTGTGTGAAAGCACAGGACCATTTCTTTGATTTCAGTAATTTTAACACGATGAATCTTGAAAACAATGTTTATACGAAGCAATTTATTGTAATAGGATCAATCGGAATGCCTACCCTACAGGTGTTCCTGTTCAATACAAAATATGAAAATCGTAAATTTAATTCTTTAGGAAAGATATAAAAATAAATATTATAATCGAACTCTGTATGTAATATACTATTAGAATTTTTTTAAAAGGAAAACTTTATTTTCTTATAAAATTCTAAAAATGAGAGGTAAGGAGGACCCTTTTGCATCACTTCATCATATTTGGAGTGCTTCAAAAATTTAATTTTTAGAAGAGATTCAAAAATAAATACTATATTCGAGCTCTCTGTATATAATATACTATTAGAATAAATTAAAATTTCTTGAAAAGTAAAAACTTTATTTTCTTAAAAAAATCAGAAAATGAAAGATAAAAAGGGACACTTTGCATCACTTCACCATATTTGGAGTGGTTCAAAAATTTAATTTTTAGAAAAGATATAGAAATAAATATTATATTCGATCTCTATATATAATTTACTATTAGAATAAATTAAAATTTCTTTTAAAGTAAAACTTTATTTTCTTATAAAATTCTGAAAATGAGAGAGTATCCTTTTGAAAGACTTCCACCATTTTTGGAGTGGTTAATAAATTTAATTTTTAGAAGAGATATAAAAATCAATATTATATTCGAACTCTGTATATAATATACTATTAGAAATAAATTAAAATTTCTTTAAAAGTTAAAGTTTATTTTCTTAAAAAAAGGTTGGACCTATGTTTACGAGAATTATGTTCTTTTTTTAATTTCTTGAAATACCTATTTGTTTTAATAAAAAAATCCCACTAAATATTTTGCTTTGTGGATTGACCCCCCCCCTCCCTGCCACATGAACATTTTCTAGCTACTCTACATATATATGAATTTATACAAAAGAAAAATAAGAAAGATTGTTTTTCTTTTTTCTTTTAATAATACAAGATTGATAAGAACAATAGGGAAGTTATATTAATAATTTGAACAATCGAGAATATTTTGAGTGTAAATATATTGACATAAATTTTTTTCTAGTAGATACTTGTGGTTATATTATCTATCTGTATGCGAAGTTTCAATTGAATCGTTTTTTAGATTAACCTGTTATTCCGATTTAGGGCCACCAATTTTATTTATATGTAAAAATTTGATCAACAGACAAAGCACTAAGTCTCTCCGTAAGGGTTCTGTTTTTAACGTTTTTGTAAAGAAATCTAATACATATGTTAATAGATTAGAAAAATAGAAAAACAAATGCATAATGCACGCTATTTTTCTCATTAATTTATATATAAGTATTTATTATAAAATGAATTGCCTGAGAAATTCAGTTAGTTGACTTTATCCATTAGATACACGCAGAGTGATTGTCAAAAAATTAACTTAATAAAAAATAAAATAAAAATGCCAAACATTTAAATAAAATTCTTTAAAGAAAAATACCTTCATACTTATACTTAACCATGTATGATACTAAAATTAAACCAATGATTAAAATTAAAAGTTTTCATTTAAATAAAAATATTATACGTATAAATTTTAATTTTTGATAAACTATGCGATCGAACTCGAAAAATAAATTTTAATAACACAATGAAAATTTGCCATAAAATATTTATAAAAATAAAAAATGGAATAAAATATTGAACAAAAATTTAAAGAACATAAGATATTTAAATAGATAAAGTTACTATGATTGTTTATTTTATTATAATAATCAAAATGAGGTTTTTTTAAAAACACATGGAAAACGTTGGTCGTACGCTTATGGACAGGAGAAAGGCCATTATAACACATATCTTCTTTTCATAAGATTTTAATAGATTCCCACCATGGAGACATGTTTCGGCCGATATTTTCATGAGATCTTCAGTCTAAAATCAATATCAACAAACAATTGCATACAAGAAACATTATAACATAATTACATCATATTAAAAAAAACACCATTTTCTTTCTTACTTCTAGCACGACATAGTAGTACCAAAAAACACAACATTCTCCTGCGCCATCTTACATACAGAACCTATTATACGTTATGTTCGCAGCTGATTTGTATAAAAAAACACAACATTCTCTTGCGGCATCTTACATACAGAACTATTATACGTTATGTTCGCCGCTGATTTGTATTAAAAAACACAACATTCTCCTGCGCCATCTTACATACAGAGCTATTATACGTTATGTTCGCAGCTGATTTGTATAAAAAAACACAACATTCTCCTGGTCCATCTTACATACAGAACTATTATACGTTATGGTCGCAGCTGATTTGTATAAAAACACAACATTCTCCTGCGCCATCTTACATACAGAACTATTATACGTTATGTTCGCAGCTGATTTGTATAAAAAAACACAACATTCTCCTGTGCCATCTTACATACAGAACTATTATACGTTATGTTCGCAGCTGATTTGTATAAAAAACACAACGCTTATAGGTATCTTACATACAGAACTATTATACGTTATGTTCGCAGCTGATTTGTATAATAGTTCTGTATGTAAGATGTCGCAGGAGAATGTTGTGTTTTTTGATACTACTATGTCTTGCTAGAGGTAAGAAAGAAAATGATGTTTTTTTTAATATGATGTAATTATGTTATAATGTTTCTTGTATGCAATTGTTTGTTGATATTGATTTTAGACTGAAGATGGCATGAAAATATCGGCCGAAACTGTCTCCATGGTGGGAATTATTAAAATCTTATGAAAAGAAGATATGTGTTATAATTGACCTTTCTCCTGTCCATAAGGGAACGACCAACGTTTTCCATGTGTTTTTAAAAAAGCCTCATTTTGATTATTATAATAAAATAAACAATCATAGTAACTTTATCTATTTAAATATCTTATGTTCTTAAATTTTTGTTCAAAATTTTATTCCATTTTTTATTTTTATAAATATTTTATGGCAGAATTTTTCATTATGTTATTAAAATTTATTTTTTACGAGTTCGATCACGCATAGATATTTAATATTTTTTCAACCTACATTTTTTTATTAAATCAAATAATGTTATCATTATCAACGTCATCAAATAAAATAGTATATAAGTTATAGGTACTTACAGTAAAGAATGTAATCATAATGACCTTTCCACTAACTAGACGAAAGAATCTGCCATGGTGTAACTAGAAGAACGAAAAAAATATTATTCAACATGAAAATATCAATTAATTCAGAAAATATAATTTCAAAATAAAGGATAATTTTATAGATCCCGGAAAATACGGGCAAGTTTCCAGGTTAAAACCGTAGCGGAGTTTTTTGAAGGGTTATAGTGGTGTTTCACTGGTAAAATTAGAGTGGATTATCTAGTCCTAGCCAGACAGTAAATGTAAAAGTAAATCAACAAAAATATATATATATGATAAAATATAATCAAATTAAATTAGAGAACAAAGAAAATATTTTTTATTATTATACATTCAGGGCACTACAGAGCCATGAAAATAATAAAAAGAGATTAAAGATTAAATAAAAAAATGAAATTCCAAATTCATATAGACATTAGGTATTAGTTTGAATCCGAAAAATCTAGGCCCTTGTACCAAACTCAACCAGAAGTGTATAGTAAAAGTCAAGTGGATGGCCACATCAGAACATGTTAATTTATTTTGTTTTCGGCATGAGAATATTACTATACTTTCTACGACCACTCGTTATGAGTTATATTGGAGGTACGCAAATTTCATCTGATCTATGATGTCACTTGATTAAATTCGATCTTGTTTTAGTTTGGGAATGACCGACAAATGAAATGAGCCAGCCGGCTGTTGTCCATATGACCATTTGTCCATCCTAAAGATGAGTAACAACAAACGCGATACTGGCCCCATGAAAAATAATATTTATAATTAAAAAAGACTGATGATGAAGGCCAAGCCTTTTAAACTATAGTCAAACAAATATATATATATATATATTATTATATATTTGATATATTTGTGTGTATTTTTATTTGCATCAAGCAGAGGACAACCTCTTTGTTTCTCTTTATGATTCAACAACTCTGCTGGCAAAATAAAAACTTTTCAATTATACCTATAATATGCCTATCATATACTATCTGATCATTCGTTGTATACTCCGTGAAATCCACCCTGTTCCGAGAGACTAACTGGGAAGCTTTTTACGCAGTGGCGCGTTAGCTTTATTTCAAACATATTTTAGTCGCCTTCTATAACAAGCAGGGTTTTCGAACGCTCAGCACCCCTTCGCTGTCAAATTGGATAAAAATCGAACAAGCGCTTTCGCCAACTCTTTTATCCCTATAACCTCCAGAGACTGGAAATCGCTCCCTGCCACCGTCTTTCCCGCAAATTATAACCTTCAGCTGTTTAAGGGCCGGTTGTATGTCGCAAAGTAAATGCTTTTTACACTGACAGTGCCTGGCATCTGATTGGCCATCCCAGTCCCTCCATTTACCATTGACCCTGTGTTAGTGGTAAAAAGCATTTACTTTGCGACATACAACCGGCCCTAAGACCCGTATCCACAGATACTTTCGACCCCTGCCCAGTCCATAAAATTCTCTCTTCTTCTTCTTTTCACGATGGAGGGGGCAACTCAGGCCTTTAGGGGATACACCTTTTTGGTGTAACTCCTTCATTTTCATTAAAAAAGAAAGAATACTGTGGAGTTATTCTAACCCTAGCCCACAAGGGGACTCCAGTAGGCCATCCTGATGAAGTAATCTCATTAAACATTTATAAGTTTGGTAGTTTAAGCAAAACTTTTTATTTTAATAATCAATTCAACCAACCAAGCTTCAAATTTGAAAAATATTTTTACTCTTTCGCATAATAATTATCTTTTGTTGAAGCTTTTAATGGGAATTCTACTTAACCAACTGCCGAATAACAATTTTTTACTTTATATACCATATCTCCAATCATGGTCATTATGAAGAAAAAAATCTTTTGTTCTTTGTAATGTTGAAGTTCTCATTCAGTCTAAGCACTCATTTGAAACTCTCACTTGAACAAATATCCACTGCAGGGATATACTTATATATAAAAGAAATGAACAAAAAATAAATGAAGAATTATAAAATTAATTAAACTTATATAATTAAAGAATAAATCTCTTAATTCTATTCCATTTGTGATATGGATTTAGATAAGGGGAATAAAACGCATTTCGAATTTTGACATTTTTATAAATAAAATTATTAGGACGATCTAATCAAAGCGGCCTCGTGCAGAGATTATTTAATTAATTCCCTGATTATTTGCTCATCTAACTTTTAATTTGATATCCTTTATGAAACAAATCAGGATTAGGTTATAATAGAAATTATTTTTTTCTATAGATATTTCAAGTTAACCCTTGGCCATTTAGGGCTTAAAAAGTAAATTCAAAAACTTTAGAAACTCCAAGTGCAGTCAAATGGATGATTAATGGTAAATTTGACTGAGGAAATGGACTTTTGTTTCTTGGAATAACAAGAGCTATTAGAGAAATCACTTTTTAAATAATTTATTAGAAGGGGTTCATGACAAAGTTACATTTTTATAAAATCTTCAAAAGTACAATGATATATGCTTGGCATGAAGTTCAGCCGAAATTTGAATAAATAATTAATTTTAAAGTTTTGTATTCATTTTACTTTTTCATACAGGCTATGGTTAATTATTGTAATGGTGCATGAAAAAAATGTTTTTTTTCCTTCTTTTTTTCGAAATATCTCAAAAACGGCTGAAACTATTTTGATTAAAAAAGTTAAGCGAAACCATGACATTTCGCTCTACAAAAAAGCCCTCATAAGTGAACATCAAAAAAATTATATTTTTCGAGATAATAAATGTTTTCGCAAAATGTCTGTTAGTCTGTCTGTTAGTCTGTGCGTTACCAACATTTTGTGGACGAGCTAGATCAAAAACTAGTGTGAATATCGAAACCAAATTTCACACGTAGTTTTAGTCCATTGAGATTAAGAGCTGAGTAGATTTTGGTGCATATCGACCCAAAATTAAGGGGGAGGGTTAAAAATTAAAAATCTAGGCCATTTGAGCAAACTCAACCAAATTTTGTATTCATAATCAGTGGGACCCTAGAAGTCTAAAAATGTAAAAACTAACAGCCAAAAATGGTAGCGGGAGGGGGGGGTTAGGGTCAAAAAATGAAAATATAGGCTCTTGTACCAAACTCAACCAAATTTTGTACACATAATCAGTGAGCCCCCATGAGTCTAAAAATGCAAAAACTAACCACCTCCTCTACATGATTATAAATAATTTTATTAAATATTAAACAAAAGTGATGGGCCAGGTTCTATGGTAAAGTCAAGTGGATGGCCACATCAGAACACGTCAGCTTATTTGTTTAGAAATCCTGAAACTAGGAGAAAAATCATTATCAAACCTTATTTTTTCTAAGATTCTTCCAAAACTTAAGTGACTATCCAGAATTTAAATTTTACAAATTTTTAGTCACATATAATAAATAAATAAATAATGTAAGAATGCAACTTCTGTTATTAATAATAAGTGTAGAAGTCCTGAAGAAGTCGGCAAAACGTTGATTGAAAAATTAAAAAAACACACACAAAAATCTAATTAAAAACTTTCGAATTGATCACATTATGGACGGAAATGTAAATATTAATAAATATATAAATAAATATATATAGAATTAAGGTTTTGTCTGTACATTGCCCCAAATCACGCCACATTTTGGTTGCACATCATTCAAGCAAACTTCATGAACGAAAAATAAGATAAATAAATATAAGTTCTTGTAGTAAATATTTTTTTTACTACTTATTTATAGTTCATTTTATTTCAAATAGATGTTGTTGTATTTTTATTAAGTACTTCTAGTAAAATTATACTTCAAAGTATTCCTAATAGATGGCGGTATTTTTTATTTGATTTTTTTGTAAATTCGAGTACATTTGTAGTTTCCAGTCTTTTTAATAAATATCGCTGTAATAAAAAGCCTCTCAAATAAGTATTTTAATTTTTGACCCCCCCCCCCCCACCCTCTGATTCTCATAGTTTTTTAATCAAATAATAATAAAAAAATAATAAAAACTGATTAACATATTTTATTTTTTTCCATTAAGCATCTCTTCATTTTTGGTTTGATTTTTATCCTTACTGAAATGTAAGCTAACATTTTGAAAATTATATTTCAAAAGTACTTAAATAAAAAAAAGTACGTTGAATTTTCACAACCCGTTATCTAGTAATAGTTGTAAAAGTGGAAAAATATTTTTGCTAAACAATATTGAAAATAATGTTTAAATTTGAAAAAATCGCTAAGACAATACGCTTTATAGATACTAAATTTTTTATCTTTTGCGGGATTTTAACTCCAATAACTAGTCTCAAAATTCGTTTTCTTATTTTAAAATATCATCAGAAAAAAAGAATATATATTTATATATATATAGATAAAAATAATAACATTATTATTAGTCCAAGAGCTGGTGACACATTTTGACTACGGATTTGACCCAACTAGAAATAATGAGTAATAGTACCGTCTATGATAGTTGTACAAGGAATGGGCAGTCTGGCTGGCTGTAGAAGGTGGACCAGGTACTGTGCATGGTGTGAGTGCGGTAAAAATATATACTAGTATGTGTTAAAAATATTTTTGACCCACAATGAAATTATAAAAATTATAATTTATAGTCAATTATAAACATAATATATTCATCCCAGACCATTTGAGTGGTGGGACGTGGAACCAGACCTCCCAAAGTGAATTTTTACAACATGAAAAAAAAGAGCATCATGCTACAGACCACCACAAAGTGTATTTTTTCATGTTGTAAAAATACACTTTGGGTGGTCTGGTTCCACGTCCCACCACTCAAATGGTCTGGGAGAATATATTATGTTTATAATTGACTATAAATTATAATTTTTATAATTTCATTGCGGGTCAAAATATTTTTTAACACATATGTATTTCTTACCGCACTCACGCCATGCGCAGTACCTGGTCCACCTGCTACAGCCAGCCAGACTGGCCATTCCTTGTACAACTATCATAGACGGTACTATTACGCATTATTTCTAGTTGGGTCAAATCCGTAGTCAAAATGTGTCACCAGCTCTTGGACTAAATGGCTTTGTGGGCTTTTGTGAGATTACACTTGCTCGCCTTTTACAGATCGTAGCTAATTTTTAAATGTTTTCAAAAACGCATTAAGACACTTATTTCATGAAATTTTAAAATACTCTTACCGTGATCTGTTTGGTAAAGAATAAAAGGAAAATATATAGAATGAAATTAGAACTGCCACGGCCTTAGAATGTTTAATGCACTTGTTTCACAGAAGTGCAGCGTCATATTAAGTAGGTAGTTCTATAATTTCCTCAATAAGAGAAAGGAAAAAGAGATTGTCAAAATAAAAAAAATAAAATAAAAAAATGATAAATACTTGCTTGGTTATAGAAAGCTGGCCTGAAGCAAAAGCAATAGGTTTGCAATTTAGGACAGCCGTAAGAGCAGCCAGGCGCCTGATTCAGAATACACTCAAAACCACTTAAACGTCTCGTGAAAAGGAGAAAAGGAAAATAAAAAAGCATATAATATAAGAAAATAAACATATCGCAAAATAAACACACTGATAAAGCAAGTGATGACTTGAAGAGAATTTATCGAGAATTCGAAACGTTGAGTATGTTTCGGTATATTATTAAGATAAAAAAAAAAACTCCATATATGAATATTATCCATTGAATAATTAGAAAAATTTCATTCCTAACAAATTTTAAATATATACCGGGTGAGTTTTTTTTTATTATCTTGAGACAGTCTTATAACTTAAAAACAATGCATTATATGAAAAAGTTGGAACTGGAATTCATCCAGAAGACTTGTGATACACTTTGGAATGTCTCGGAACAATGTCGCAAAATGATTAAATTATTAATTATTATTAAATTATTTATTTAATAATTAAATATTTGATCATTATTATTTGATAATTAAGTTGAATGATTGTAAAAATAACTAATGAGGATTTTTTTGAGATCTAATTACGATTTAAAAGTTTTACTTTAATTCCTTCGCCAGGGTATGGTCAATTATTGTAATCGTGCATGAAAAAGTGTTTTTTTCCTTCTTTTTTTCGAAATATCTCAAAAACGGCTGAAACTATTTTGATTAAAAAAATTGAGCGAAACCATGGCATTTTGCTCTACAAAAAAGCTCTAAAAAGTGAACATCGAAAAAATTTATATTTTTCGAGATAATAATTGTTTTGTCAAAATGTCTGTTAGTTAGTCTGTCTGGTTGTTTGGTTGTTAGTCTGTGCGTTACCAAATTTTTGTGGACGAGCTAGCTCAAAAACTAGTGTGAATATCGAAACCAAATTTCCCACGTAATTTTGGTCCACTGAGATTAAGAGCTGATTAGATTTTGGTGCATATTGACTCGAAAATTAAGGGGTGGGGGTGGAGGGGGGGGGGTAAAAAATTAAAAATCTAGGCCGTTTGAGCAAACTCAACCAAATTTTGTATACATAATCAGTGGGACCCCATAAGTATAAAAATGCAAAAACTAACCCCCCCCTACATGGTTATAAATAATTTTAGGGGCCAGGTTGTATGGTAAAGTCAAGTGGATGAGCACATCAGAACATGTCAGCTTATTTTTATGTATAAAAAATAGTTCTACTGGAAAGTTGTTCAGATTTTTTCTAGAATAAAAATATGTACAGAAACATATAGGTTTCCGTTTAAAAAACAAAACTTGACCTCGAAACCGTGAAAGCTTGTTCTAGGTAGACAAACAATAGCGTAGTTTATGTTCCCCCTTTGATATAAATAAACTTTTTATATTTGACACTTTTTTTCATATTATGCACTGTTTTTGAGTTATAAGACTGTATCAAGATAAAATAAACTCACCCGGTATATTATTTAGACTCGTCGTTAAAAATTAAATTTTTTCCGACGCCCCTGAAAGTTTCCTTTTGATGAAAAAACGCGAGGTATTTTTCTTCTTTTTATTAAAAACAACACGCTGCAAGATGATCTAAGTTCGGAACAGAAGCAATTCATTATTCAAATCTTAGATTATTATAGAAGTAAAAGTATAAAAATACTAAAGAAAGTTTACTTGAGTCGTGGAATTAATAAATATTCTTATAAAAAATAAGTTTATACTGATTTAGTTTTAAAAAATACAATAATTAATTTAAATATCCTCGGCATAGAATATAAACCTGCTAACTCCATTTTTTATCATAGTATATGACAGTTCGACGAAGAAAAAGAGATGCAACATAATCTAAGCAAAACTGCCACAATTTACGTATTTTTTGGCTTTTCAGTATCTTCTAACCATCAGCCAATTTACAATACTATTATTAAATTATGTAATCTATGTAGGGATCAGATTTTAGCCGGATGCCTTGGAGTCGGATTCGAACCCGGGTCCACTTAATTAGCAGGCTGTTCGTAAGTTGTAGAAAAATCAGCTGACGTGTTCTGATGTGGCCATTCACTTGACTTTACCATACAACCTGGCCCGTCACTTATATTCAATAAAATTATTCATTTTCAAGTAGGGGGGGGGGGTTAGGCTTTTGCATTTTTAGACTCCTGGGGGTTCACTGATTATATATATAAAATTTGGTTGAGTTTGGTACAAGAGCCTAGATTTTCATTTTTTGACCATACACCCCCCCCCCCTCATTTTGGGCTGTTAGTTTTTGCATTTTTAGACTTCTGGGTTCCCACTGATTATGTATACAAAATTTGGTTGAGTTTGGTAAATAGTCAAGATTTTCAATTTTTGAGCCTACCCCCCCCCATTTTTGGCGGTTAGTTTTTGCATTTTTAGACTTCTCACAATCAGTCCACTGATTATGTATACAAAATTTGGTTGAGTTTTCTCAAATGGCCTAGATTTTTAATTTTTAACCCCCCCCTCCACCCCCCTTAATTTTGGGTCGTTATGCACCAAAATCAGCTTTTAATCTCAAGGACCAAAACTACATGTGAAATTTTATTTCGATATTCAAACTAGTTTTTGAGCTAGCTCGTTCACAAAAATTTGGTAACGCACAGACTAACGGACAACCAGACAACCAGACAGACAGAGTAACTAACAGACATTTTGACAAAAACAATTATTATCTCAAAAAATATAATTTATTCGATATTCACTTATTAGAAGCTTTTTTGTAGGGCGAAATGGCATGGCTTCTCTCAATTTTTTAATCAAAATAGTATTAGCCGTTTTTGAGACATTTCGAAAAAAAGAAGAAAAAAATTATTTTTTCATGCACGATTACAACTACATGACCAAGCAAAAATGTGAAAAATAGTTTCCTTCTATAACAACAATATTAAATTTTGTGTTGTTTTTCTCTGCCCTGTAAAATTCCCTTGTTGTGAGTTAGCAGGTTTTATACTCTAAGACGACGATATCTATTATTTTTTATTAACTAGACAACATCAAATGAAAATAATTTTGAAATTTTAGAATTTTTTTTTGAAATTTTATTCAATTGAGTTCCAAAATTGTTTATATTTCAGGAAAAATACTATTTGTGATAAGAAATTTCCAAAAAAATATGATTTTACCAAAAAAATAACTTAGATCGTCTTGTAATACGTGTTGCTTTTAATAAAATAAAAATTTCATCAAAAGAAAGTTTTTTTAAGGGATGGGGAAATTTTTTTATTTTTAACGACCTGTCTAATATATATTATCGTATTAAATGAATACAGTTCTTTATAAAAAAAGAATCGTAAAAATTTTATTAAATATTTCGGATTTTTTTCTCTTTATCAATGAAAAATTGATAATGAATTGGCCTAATGAAAGTTATGATAGCTGCTTTATTATTCTTTATTATTATTTTTTATAAGGCAACTAATTTTTCAATTTTCCATTGATAAAGGGAAAATTATTCTAAAACGTTTGAATATTTAATAAACTTCTGAGTGAATATTTTTTTTATAAAGAACTGTATTTATTTATTTGCAAATTACAGATGGTAAGTCTAATTGAAGTTCAATAAATGAAAATATCTATAAACCAAAATGTCGTCTGCATTTTATGCAATTTGTTCAATTTGTTTTCGCTAGTTCCATAAAATAAAAAAAAAACTATAATTCTTTCGAAAAAATTGTGGATTGATTAAAATAAAAAATTGCAAATTGAAAAAATTCAAGAGTATAGCAGCACTTGAATTTAAATTAAAAGTATAAAAGTGAATTGAATCTAATGAGAACGAGGACCAAAAGGCGAATAATTGTAATTCAAAGGCAAAAACATTAAAATGTTTTTTATTTCATTCATTTCTATTCCATATTCATCTAAAAATAAAAAAAAAAGAATCCATTCCTAAGGGTGTACTATATATATCTATATAGAATGTGTTCTATATGCATGCATTGAATAAGCGTAAGTCTTAGGATACAATGGAGATGAAAATGGAAATTAGTTTTAATCAATATAAAGTCAGCGACCGGACTGGCTGGACGTGGAGATACGGAGAATTGAAAAGTTGATTGCAACGAAAGCGTGGCAAGTTGAGCGGGGTAAGGGAAAGAAAGACCCGGAGGAAATTGCGACACTAAGCATAATCAATCATAGACACTTAGCACAATACAATGCTATGACTAATGAATGCAGAGGGAGGTGCAAAGAAAGGGCGCCAAGGACCCGAACCCTTCACCGAACCCCTGCCAAGTCAGTCCGAAATAATATATAGCAACTGTTCCGGCTCTACTCGCTACATAGATATTTATATTCCTCATCTATATATTCATATATTGTATGTATGTGTGTCGTTCAAAAACCATTTCGATTAAATTCATAAACTAATCTTATATGGTACTCTTTTTACTTTCATTATATGATAAATCTTTATCATTTTCAACTTTTCGAAAATGTAAGTGTCTGTTAAGACATGCTGCATTTTCGAAAAACTAATGCTTTTTTAATAATCTCTTTTTTATTGAGCAAATTTGATACAATATTTACAGTTTGATCCCAAGACATGTGGGATTTAAGTTTACAGAGTGGAAGAAAATCGTACATTGCCCTGCAAGGGGCATTCGCCGATATGGCTTATCTTAAATTTATTTATACAGTAATCATTTGGTAAGTTTTAGCCTATTGATTATTTGGTAGAGTATCGGGGTTTTTTTGTTATTTTTATCTGGAAAAGTGCTCAGGAAATAAAAACTAATGCAAAGCCCGCTGCAAGGACGAGCTAGCACAAAAACTAGTGTGATTATCAAAACCAAATTTCACATGTAGTTTTGGGAGCATTGAGATCGAGGGGTGAACCGCGATTGGAATTAGGTGTATACCGTTTTTTGAATTATTTGGAATTACTTTAGAATTCATTAGATAATCTATTGTCATCAATTGTCTTGTACTTGGAAATGAAAGTGGAAATGGAAGTAAGTGTTCAGTATTTTAGGTCGCGGTTCACCGGAAGTGGACATTTATATGAAAGATTTTTGAAGCTTTGGTTCTTAAAGCGCGCTGGGCATGGCCTAAATGGGAAAAAAGCGACCCCGTAAGATTCCCACTCCTCGCGATTCTGGGTTGTTGGTAGGGGAAATGAGAGAGGGGAAGTGAGGGGAAGGGACAGGCCAGGTCAAGCGAGAGAGAGTACAATAACAAAGGGCTTTCAATTTTAACTTTCAACTACCAGAGTATTAAATTTCACAAAAATGATTTCACAGATAGAGTTATTAGATATATATTAATGTACTACTACTAACTGAGACGTGGATGGGTAATGATGAACATTATGTTGTACCTAATTTCGACTGCATTGTTCAATACAAACGAAGTGATGTTCGATCAAGTGGAGTAGCAATTTCCAAAAATTTAAATGATAAAACAAATATTATTACTCCGAATATTGAAACAACCATGTCGAATACTAATGATATCAAATGTTAGACGGACAATTATTGGAGATATCTGTGAATGTATGTGCTAAATGGACAATAAGGTTGAAATAGTAATGGTAGTCATTTATATTTCACCGAATTCTAAATTGGAAGACATAGAATTTTTCATTCATCGTGCACTTCTAGTATATTCTAAAGAGGGTTATCTTTTACTTGGTAAAAATGTCAATCAGCTTCCACTAATTTTGGCTGGCAATTTTAATGTTAACTTTGCAGATCCAAAATCAGATCGCTTAAAATTATTTCTATTGAATAAATTTGATTTAAAATTAAGCAATGACACAGCAGCATCTACAACTAAATATGGAACCACCATTGATGAATTTTTTCAAGATATTCACAAAATATTGAATCACAAATTTACGTGTCTTATTTCAGTTATCAGAAACCTATATTTCTATGATATAAACACAATCGATCTCAATTGTTTACATATTTTTCAATACATATTCTGTAAATTTTTTATAATATACCATATTTATAAATTTATTATTTGAAAAAAATTCTGTTTCCGACATCTTCTTATTTCATTATTATAATTGATTTTTTTATTCAATATTTTTTATTTTTATTATTTTATTATTTGTAATCAATGGACAATGCATATCAACGACGAAGCAGCAAAGCTTCTACCGACAGTCCCACGACTGTCTGTATTTATATTTTTTTTTGATTTTCTCAAAATCGGCTCCAAACGATTTTTTAAAAATTAGTGTATTTATTAAGTGTCATGAGTTATTAGTTGTATCAAATTTTTAAAAAAATCTTTCGAGCCTTTTTTGAGAAAATCAAAAAAAAAAACGAAAATAAACTGTCGTGTTCTGATGTCGCCATCCACTTGACTTTACCATACAAGCTAGCGCTCTCACTAATATTTAATAATTAATAAAATTATTTATAATCATGTAGGGAGGGGGTTAGTTTTTTAGATTACTGTGCGCCCACTGATTATGTATACAAAATTTGGTTGAGTTTGGAACAAGAGCCTATATTTTCATTTTTTGACCTTACACCCCCTCCCCCCACCAATTTTGGGCTGTTAGTTTTTGCATTTTTAGACTTTTGGGGTCGCACTGATTATGTATACAAAATTTGGTTGAGTTTGCTCAAGTAGCCTAAATTTTTAAATTTTAACTCCCCCTCCACCCCCTTAATTTTGGGTCGATATGCACCAAAATCTAATCAGCTCTTAATCTTAATGAACCAAAACTATGTGTGAAATTTGGCTTCGATATTCAGACTAGTTTTTGAGCTAGCTCGTCCACGAAAATTTGGTAACGCACAAACTAACGGACACCCAACCAGACAACCAGACAGACTAACTAACTAGCAGACATTTTGACAAAACAATTATTATCTCAAAAAATATAATTTTTTCGATGTTCACTTATAGGAGCTTTTTTGTAGAGCGAAATGCCATGGTTTAGCTCAATTTTTTTAATCAAAATAATTTAAGCCGTTTTTGAGATATTTCGAAAAAAAAAGAAGAAAAAAAATCACTTTTTTCATGCACGATTACAATACTTGACCATACTTTGTATGGTAAAGTAAAAAGGAAGGGTGTGTGAATTGGTAGTGACGCGCTGAATTCAAATAAATGAAAATGTGAAAGTTGTGTGGTGAAGACACCAGTTGATTTTTAATTGCAATTACATTCAAAACTTTGTGCCCAGCGGGTTTAAACTTTGGTAAAAATATAAATTAAGTTTTATTTCAAGTTTATTTTATTTTAACTTTGATTAAAAAACGACTTTTTTAACCTGAATTTATAATTAAAAATAAAATTAATATATTGCTTTTAACTGACCATCACTCGGTATTCTAGGTATTATTATTTAATCAAATAGAAAAAAAATCTATTTATTTATTTAAATCATTAAATCGTTGTCTTTTATTTGTATAGTAATTGAACTTTTTGTTTGGATTATTTTCTTTTTTATTCTTTTTGAATTCGTTCAATAGTTTACATTTCCATCAGGATTAAAAGAGTGGGAGAGTACTATAATTTTCTAAATAAGAGAAGCCTTAAGAAATTATTAAAGTAAAATCATCATTTGTCAAATGATATAAAATCCTATATTTCATTCACCAAACCAAGCAAACCATTGATTTCAAACACACACAGGCCTGATAAAATTGCGGGTGAGATACACGAGAGTGGAAGTGAAAAAGAGAAATAAATTGAATTTGCCACCCGTTGGATTTTTCATATACCTCCATTTCGGTGGGAAATATTTGTTAATAATTGGAATTGGAATTAAAGTAGATTCCAAGATTGAAACATGGGTGCGTGAGGTGCAAAAGTGGCAAAAATAGGGTGGAAACTGTGCTTTCGCATAGATTGCCATGAATTAGAGAGAGAGAAGAGAGAGAGAGCAAAAGTATATCGTCGATAAGATATTAAAAATAATTTTAAATTTTATTACACGATATAAATTATTATATCGTAATGTGGGAAATATATATAAAGCTGCGAACTTTAATTCTTAAAGATAAAAAATATAAATAAGTATATATTTATATTAAGTTCGATTATTGTTCTAGTTTTATCGTATGGAAACTTATGGTCCATTATTTTTTATTTATTTTTTTTGGCTTTCTCGGCATTAATCATTCGCCATTTTATGATATTATATATTTATTAATTACTTCTCGAATTATGTCGGGATCAGATTAAAGTCGGATTGCATTGAATCGGGCTTGAACCCGCGCTAGCTTGATTAGACGGCATGTACGTTAATCCTCCATTATTATTATTATTATCCGAGTTAATGCACTTTCTCAGCTTGCGCTGGAAAAATTTCACCTATCCCTTCAGATCTTATTTGGGATTAGGCTCGGTCGATGTGGGAAGGAATTCACCCTGACCACATAAACCATCGGATAATCTCTAATTGAGAAACTTTCTCACTATGTGGCACGTTTGAAGAATAATTGCCTTCTGTGCCTGCCTTGAGATGGTGTTCGGCAAGCCAAGTTTCTCAATATTTCTATCAAAGTTGGATGAGACGACTCCTTCCGCAGACATTACCAGTGGGCAGATCGTGACCATGGTTAACTTCCAGATGTTTTTCAGTTGGATAGCAAGCTCCTCATATTTATTTTTCTTTTCTATTTCAGTTTTTTTAAGGTTATGAGTGAGCGGTACTCCTATCTCAACTATAATGGCCGTTTGGGTGGTGTTGTTAATGAGAAGAATATCCGGTCTATTGTAGTCAATGGTTCTGTCGGTGAGGATAGGTCTGTCCCAATATAAAATCACGTTGTTCTTTTCAACCACTGGAGCTGGGACATATTTATAATATGGCGGTGTAGGTGTATCAAACAGTTCATATTTTATTCCCAATTGCTGATGGATTATCTTTGCCAGTTGATTATGCCTGTTTAAATAAGCGTTCTCTGCTAATGTGGGACATCCACCCATAATGTGTTCTATACTTTCACCGGTATTTCCACATTTCATGCATCTATCCTCAACGTTTTGTTTGAAAATAAACTTCTCATAATTTCTTGTTCTTATTACCCGGTCCAGAACAGCCATTAAAAACCCCTCAGTTTCCGGGTACAATATTATTATTATTATTATTATTTTCATTACAATGATGTTGTTCCATAATGGTGTATCCCTTGTGATCATTGCTCGTTGCATTGTGAAAAGAACCAGACAGGCGATCGCAATCCTTCCTCTTTAAATTCTATAGAATATAAATCTGAAAGTAAAAATGCTTCTTTTACCAAATTGATGTTTTAGTTAAACAATGATATATCTGGAACAGCTTGACCAATTGAGTTGAAATGTTGCACAAATTCAGCAACGTAAAGAACTAGTTATAAAAAAATATAAATTAAAATATAGTAGAGCGTCGATAATTTGGACGTCAAAAATCGATAATCCGGATTCAATTAGGGTGAAAAAATAGTTGAAGTGAATACATACATACATATTTGTCGAACCAAAGACTTGTACAAAAAAGCGAACCACTACTGTAGTTCAAAAATCAATAACATGTTTTTTAAGAGCTCTGAGAATGTATAAACTGTACAGTATTCTGTAAATACATATGTATGTACTTATTGTACATCACATATGCATGTATATTCTTTCATTAAAATACATAATAATCTTATATTAATTAATGGTTTTATTTATCTGCTCCAATTATTTAACCACTAAAGTGAATTATTAACGGTTTTAGCAAGTTTTCTTTTGTTATGAACTCAAACGACCTTTTTTGGTTCATTCTCGAAATTTTGAAAATCCGGACTAGGGTCCGGTCACAATTAATCCGGATTATCGACGCTCTACTATAATTCAAAACCTCTCAAATTTCAAATATCCTCCATTTTGAAGCAAATAATTGGATAAAATTTATATCTTTTTTCTTAACTTCTTCTTTACATGTAGTCGGTTGAAGGAGTTATTCAGCCAAAGCAAGGATGCACCCGATAAAATTCTCAGAATAAGACGTTCTAATCCTGAATTTATCGGGTCACTTTCAGTTTATTGATCTACAGAATTATATGAATCAGGGCTTCCATTAGTAGTCATTCTTATAATTATATAAATTTGAATTGTTAATATTGGTATATTGACTTAAGATTATACACATATTACGTACATGTGATTGTTTCTGGTTTTGTAAACAATATTTAACTTCATATATTTAGTGGTGTACTGGATCCCAAGAACCAGAGATGAGTGATCTTATAATTTTTTTTTATTATATATTTCAAAAATAAATAAATCATATGACTCTTATTAGAGGTCGTTTATAATCTCATTATCATTTATTTATATTCAAATGAGCCAAATTAGGTTTAATTACTATACATACTATCATTATACATTTTCTTAAATTATTTTTCTTGCTGTTTTTACATTTTTCATTATTTATTTTATTTCATCTAGACATTATTTGCCTTTTAATTGAATAAAACTACAGCAAATCATACTTCGATCCCAATCAAGACAATAATTCACGACTCAGATACTTGATTACATTGTGTAATTCTGTGCAAAATTTACAACTTAATTGGTCAAGTTGTTCCAGAGATATACATTTTTTAGTAAAAAAACAAATTTTCTGGCTAGCTTGTAAAAGAAGCATTTCCGACATATCTTTACATAAACTGTTTCTTTATTTTCTTTTTCTTATGGTTATTGGGTACTTGGACTTAAATTTTCTGCAGTATATTCTTATCGGTTCCTAGATAATCTACAACAATAAACATTATAATCATAACCTTGTAGCTTTTACAATGTTTCAAACCTATATAGTAATTATACATAGTTCTTATATAGATTCTCGAAAACTATATAGTTACTATATAGTTTGAACATTGTGCTACTATGTATGGAATCATTAAACAAAACATAAATAAAATTTCCCTTTTAAAAAATTTACATTTGACGTACTTAACCTCCTCGTAAAAGTAATATATAGTTCATTATACGATATGTCGAACACAATTAAAACAATTGACTTAGCGAAAGAATGACACCCTTTTCATTTTTAGACTTAAAAAAAATCCCAATCTTATTACAAGGCCTCAACTGATACAGATAATAATATTAATAAATATAAAGAATCTTGTCAATGATAATATTGATACATTAAAAATTATTCTCTGAATTGCTTGTCAACGGCTAAAATGGAAATTTTTCTATTTTTATTTTATTTATTTATTTATTTATTTTTATTTTTTTTTATTCAAATTATTTAAAGTTACTTTTAAAACAATTAATGATGCCACTATTTAATTTTTAAAAATAACATTTTATTTATGTTTTGTTTAATGATTACATTTAATTACCCATTGTTGTAGATTTCCGTGAGGAAGCAGAAAAAATATACTGCGAAACGTAGCAACTGTTTTGAAAATTTTACTTTCAAGTCCAAGTACCCAATAACCAGCCACATTTTCAACTAGCGCTTGAGCTCGAATGGTTGGCTGGAGAAAAACCCTAAATTATAAAATTGGTAGGAAATTTTATAAACTTTCATTTTAAATAGAAAGCTTATTTACGAAAAGTTGATAGTTTTTGAGTTATAAGCGAAAAAACCGCCAAAAAATGGAAATTTTCATCTTTTTTGAATTTTCTACAATAGTTGCATCACTAAATTTTGGTGGGAGACCTCAGATTTGAATTCAGCGCCACAAAAAACATATATGCAAAAAATCAGAACTACTCCAAAAACTTTCCTGATAAAAACACAATTTGACTGGACTAAAATTCGAAAAAATATATTTAATTTTGACTAATAATATATTTGATTAATTTTAAATATGTAGCTAAAATTTTCTTCTTATTTAATTTAGTTGATAGATTAGAGTACAATTTTCAATTGAACCATGCTTTGTAATTGCCTAATTGATAAATCTCAATTGAGAATAATTAGCAGAACGTCGGTATTAGTAAAGACGAAATAGACTAATTTGGTGGTTATCCATGGTTGGAAGCGCTAAAGCTTGGGCCATTTACTTAGCATGTGTTCCATAAACCCAGCGTTAATTGATTTGTCATTAATTAAGTCAAGATTCAAATATATAGAACTCTAAACGAGACCTAGAACGGTTAACCCAAACGATAACAATAAATTGACTATTCGAACAAGATTGATTTTGCCTTAAACAATTAGTAGAAAAAGTAATTTTTTCAAGACTCGGCACGGTGAGAGCAAAATTTTGGACTTTTCTGGATTATGTTAAGTTAATAGCTTATCAATGAAAGAAAGTTTATGCTGCCTTTTGTAAAAAAAAAAATTCCACAAAAAACATAAATATGAAAAAAGGGACCAAGTTCGGTACAAACGACGTTCGAGGTTGTCGGGGTCACCGATAAAAAAGTTGAAATCTAAACGGGTACCAAATTCCATAGCAATTGCTTAAATCATAGCCATAGGAATGTACATTGTACAACGTTCTTCAATAATTATTTTAAAATAAACTGCAACGGATCGTTGCTAAACTTTATCCAATGTACTATCTTATTTTAGTGTAAAGTACTTTAGAATATAATTTTACAAAAAAAATTGAAATGTCTTTTTTGTGGTACTCAAGAGTACTTAATTACAATATTAAATTTCATCAAAATTGGCTTAGTCATTTTCAAAATATTTAGAAAAATCTAAAAATGTACTAAAATAAAGTACTAATGTTTGTGGGCCGATGTGTACCAAAAACTAATCAGCGCTTCATTTTGTTAAAGTAATTTTTTTGTAGTTTTGTAATGGTAGGTTTTATTTCAATCTGTTGTACGGTGTGGAAAAAATCGCACTTTTTAGCCTCTCGACTGGAAACCACATGTAATTTTTGTCAAAACCGTCACGTGATAAAATTCAACCTAAATGAATACTACAATTTTTGACTTTAATTAAGACCATGTGTTAGGTAGTCTTTACCTGAGGACCCTTTGAAGTTGCGCTTGCCACGAGACAGATTTACAATACTTTACCCATGCTTCGCATTGGATAAAGTAAAAAATTGTTACGTTCTTTGATATTGAATTTATAACGGCAAGTTATAATAGTCAATAAATTTCGTTTAACGTGATGATGTTTAATACAAGCTTAAAATTTAACTTCACCACTTGTTCTATTTTATACTAGAAACAATTTAGATGGATATAACTTGCCGAGTTATAAATTCAATCTCAAAGAAAGTAACAAATTTGAAACAAATGAAATAATTATTTCCCTAAAAATAGCTCATGTTTTATCTATTTATGTCAAAGTTGGGTAGCAACTTATTTTAGAATCGAAATATATTATATATGCATCACTCGACAGCCTCACATCCTCCAATTTTTCCCCCTTTACATTGCTTCACTTGGAAACAACAAAGACCAGAAGTAAAGGGATAAATTATAATGAGTTTGAAGATGGTGGAGTTTAACAGCAATCATCAAAAATTTAAAATGTTAAATTCAAAAAACAACAACTTCAAACTCATAATTTAACAAAATAATAATTTTTATAAAAAATAAAATAAAAAAAATTAAATGCAACAAATAAAATAATAAGAACTCAAAAATAAAATAAAATGCACTAAAAGGTATAAAATAATTATATAATTTAGTTACAACTAAACGACGAAATATTAACATGAAATCATTTTTGAAGTCGGTGCCAAAAATATACATTTTATGAATCGAACTCGACGGATCTTACTTAGTTCGTTTGGCGGGTACGCTCGCTTATATAGTTTGTTTAGCACCGACTTCAAAAAATGATTTCATGTTAATATTTCGTCGTTTAGTTGTAACTAAATAAGATAATTATTTTATACCTTTTAGTGCATTTGATTTGATTTTTGATTTCTTATCATTTTATTTGTTGCATTTAATTTTTTTGAAGTCGGTTTTATTTTTTTTTCTAAAAATTATTTTTATTTTTCTCTTTTAGTGATGTTATTAATAGTGACTTAATATAATACCTTGCATTCATCTCGTAAGAGAAAGCGTTGGGCGAATGAATCAGAAAATGATATTTTTTTATTTTTTTTTAAACTTTATTGAACCAATTATTTTACATGAATTAATTTATACATTGTATTTGAGTTCGACTTCGGAGATTACTTCTCCACCATCGACTGTCCTTGATCATCTTTTTAGTCCTTGTTTTTAATAAGAGGAAAAAACTAATTAAATAAATAAACACTCTTTTCCGATAATATTTATTTCGCATTCACCTCTATTCCCCACAATAGCAGAAAATGATAAATTTTATTAAACCAATTATTTTACATGAATTTATGCATACATTGTTTTTGAGCTTCGATTCCGGAGAATACTTCACCATCGAGAGTCCTTGATCATCCTTTAGTCCTTGTTTTTATAAGAGGAAAAAACTAATTAAAGAAAAAAACCACTTTTTCGATAATTATTTCAATTCCATTATTCTCAATCTCTCCTTTCATTCATCCATACACAGAAAATGATAAATTAAAATTAAATAAATTAATAAATATAGAAATTCTCTCGAAAAGTTTGCGGGTTTTAAATGAATGTTTTAAGATTTTTTTATAAAAGATTTTATTTATTATAATTTCGATTATTTGCTCGTAAGAATTGGAGATTTACGTTATTTCGTCATTGATCATATCATCAGAACTTGACCAAATTAATATGGCACCAACCCCAAGGTACTCCACTTTCCAATAAAAAAAGAATCATCGAAATCGGTCCACGTGGCAAAAAGTTCTGGCTGAACATACATACAATAAATAAATAAATAAATAAATAAATAGTTAGATATCTTGACTATCTTGGAGCTATACTGATCCAAACGCAGAAAGAATCGTTAAAATCGGTTCATAAACAAAGAAATTAAATAAAAATTTGAAATTTAAATTAAAAGAATAATCCTTTATACTTAGATATTTTTTAGTGTGTATATAAATGTTCTTACGCCCAAATTCATCAACCAAACTTAGACTAAGACTTAGATAGCACTTTAGTTAACCTTAAATCTGAATTATAAATTATACCTAATAGTTAATATTTTTTCACGAACACTTTCTCAAATTAAAATGATAAATAAACTGACACGTTCTGATGTGGCCATCCACTTGAATTTACCATACAACTTGGCCCCTCACTTATATTTAATATTTAATAAAATTATTTATAATCATTTGGTACAAGGGTCTAGTTTTTTAATTTTTTGACCCCCCCCCCACATTTTGCATTTTTAGACTTCTGGGGGTCCACTGATTATGTATACAAAATTTGGTTGAGTTTGTTCAAATGGCCTAGATTTTTAATTTTAAACCCCCTCCACCCCCACTGCAATTTTGGGTCGATATGCACCATAGTCTAATGAGCTCTTAATCCTTAACCCTTGTCGGCCTGCGAATTTCCCAGTGAACTTTATGCGGTATGACCTTCAGGGCGATGAGGGGTTCTTTGATGAATTTTTACAGCTTCAACAGGAGAACTTATTAGGGAAATCGCCATGCGCTAGGAATTGTATATAGAAAGAAAAAAAGAAAAAAAAATTTGTAAATATATTATGTAAATGTTCCTATAATTATGTAAATACTCCTATAATTAAATTCAGCCGACTATGTAAATATTTCTTGTTAGTGGAGGCCCCCACCTGCGTGGCCCAATAAACGAAAAATCAATGCACCAAAACTACGTGTGAAATTTGGTTTTGATATCCACACTAGTTTTTGAGTTAGCTCGTCCACAAAAATTTGGTAACAGACTAACAACGACTAACACCAAACTAACAGACATTTTGACAAAACAATTAATATCTAGAAAAATATAATTTTTTTGATGTACACTTATTAGGGCTTTTTTTGTAGACCGAAAGGCCATGGTTTTGCTCAATTTTTTTAATCAAAATAGTTTAAGCCTTTTTTGAGATATCTCAAAAAAAGAAGCAAAAAAAAAAACACTTTTTTCATGAACGATTACAATACTTGACCATACCCTGTATGGTAAAGTAAAAAATGACAGTGATTTTGTAGCAAGTGAAAAATTACTAATATGTTGATAAATGACGATATATTTCTAATATTGACAACTTCTCCCATAGTATGATTTCGGATCTGAAGGATAATTTATATTTCCAGGTGTGGTATCTGATTATATGTTTTCACTGTTTCCAATATAGCTAATAAATTCTTTTATTCTCTCTTTCCACCCTCTATTTGTTTATTTCGTATTAGATAAGGGTTGAAATAGGTTTATTTTCTATAATTTAAAAAAGATGATGAATCACTTGTGATAACTCAGTCGAAAACCACGCCCCGTAAGTCAATTAATCAAATAAGAGATCATTTTCTGATTATGAAATCGCCGTTGGGTAGCAAAGGGCCCAAGTGACCCCCCTCGCCCCCTCTTGGATTCACCTCGGCATACAAAACCACCCACCTCGTTTTCTTATTCTCTTTCAGAGTTTGGAGACCCAAGGATTTGACATTGATATCTTTATCAAGTAATAATAAGAATTGAACGTTTTTGATAAATTGCCAGCGGACATTCAATTCGAAGGGAAGATAATTATAGATGTTGGTTAACACTCGGAGGCAATTACAATATTTTTTAATAAATTACTATAATTAAAATCTATATGCATTATATAATTGGAATAATTAAATTATTGATTATTCTTTTTACTTTATCCAATGCAAAGCATGGGTAAAGTATTGTAATCGCTCTCGGGGCAAGCGTGGCTTCAAAGGGTCCTCAGGTAAAGACTACGGAACCCATGGATTCAATTAAAGTCACAAATTGTAGTATTCATATAGGTTGAATTTTAACACGTGACGGTTTTGTCAAAAATTACATGGGGTCTCGTCGAGAGGCCAAAAAGGGCGATTTTTTCATTTAGTGCGTGCGTATGGATGTATGGATGTTATCGCTTTTTTGGCCCACGATTTTTTCCACACCGTTGCACCGATTGAAATGAAATTGAAAACCTACCATTAGTTTAACAAAATGAAGCGCTGATTAGTTTTTGGTACATATCGGCCAACAAACATTAGTACTTTATTTCAGTACTTTTTTAGTTTTTTCTAAATATCTTGAAAATGACTTAACCAATTTTGATGAAATTTAATATCCTAATTAAGTACCTTGGGGAGCACAAAAAATGTTAAATAAAGTTTTTAGTAAAATTATATTTTAAAGTACTTTACTCTAGAGTAAGATGGTACTTTTTTAATTTTTTAAATTCTTTAAAATTTATTCATTTGAAAGTTTTAATATAGCTCATTTAGCCTTGCTTAAGTAAGAATGGATAGGCTTCTCTCTGTGAAATGCTAAAAATTTGGGAGGAATTTTTATGAGTAACCATAGCAACTGCGTTGTTTTCTAATCCGTTACCTTTGCTGAAGACAGAGAAATCGATTTTAAACCAAAAATAGCGATTGATTCTTATCTAGTTCTTGAGGAATAATCATTCTATATTGGATTTTTGACGTTTCGGTTTTTATTAGTAACCATTGCTGAAGACATAGAGAAATCGACTTTAAACCAAAAATAGCGATTGATTCTCATCTAGTACTTGAGGAATAATCATTCTATATTGGATTTTTGACGTTTCGGTTTTTATTAGTAACCATTGCTGAAGACATAGAGAAATCGACTTTAAACCAAAAATAGCGATTGATTCTCATCTAGTACTTGAGGAATAATCATTCTATATTGGATTTTTGACGTTTCGGTTTTTATTAGTAACCATTGCTGAAGACATAGAGAAATCGACTTTAAACCAAAAATAGCGATTGATTCTCATCTAGTACTTGAGGAATAATCATTCTATATTGGATTTTTGACGTTTCGGTTTTTATTAGTAACCATTGCTGAAGACATGGAGGAATCGACTTAAAATAAAAAATAGCGATTGATTCTCATCTAATACTTGAGAAATATCCATTCTATATTGGATTTTTGACGTTTCGGTTTTTATTAGTAACCATTCCTGAAGACATAGAGAAATCAACTTTAAACCAAAAATAGCGATTGATTCTCATCTAGTACTTGAGGAATAATCATTCTATATTGGATTTTTGACGTTTCGGT
This sequence comes from Forficula auricularia, assembly GCA_024734495.1. Taxonomy (NCBI): domain Eukaryota; kingdom Metazoa; phylum Arthropoda; class Insecta; order Dermaptera; family Forficulidae; genus Forficula; species Forficula auricularia. The sequence goes on along the minus strand of JALMQS010000096.1, from coordinate 635,371 downwards.
TTTTATTGGTAACCATTGCTGAAGACATAGAGGAATCGACTTAAAATCAAAAATAGCGATTGATTCTCATCTAATACTTGAGGAATAACAATTCTACATTAGGTTTTTGACGTTTCGATTATTATTGGTAACCATTGCTGAAGACATGGAGGAAACGACTTAAAATCAAAAATAACGATCGATTCTTATCTAATACTAGAGGAATAACCTTATTGAATTCCATTTTTGATGTTTTGACTATTAATGGAAACCTCTACTGAAAATGTAGAAGAATCGACTTAAAATCAAAAAGACTAAATTCTTTTTTGGTAAACAACTCAAGCTTGAGTTGTTTCCCATAAAAGAATTTAGTCTTTTTGATTTTAAGTCGATTCTTCTACATTTTCAGTAGAGGTTTCGATTAATAGTCAAAACATCAAAAATGGAATTCAATAAGGTTATTCCTCTAGTATTAGATAAGAATCGATCGTTATTTTTGATTTTAAGTCGTTTCCTCCATGTCTTCAGCAATGGTTACCAATAATAATCGAAACGTCAAAAACCTAATGTAGAATTGTTATTCCTCAAGTATTAGATGAGAATCAATCGCTATTTTTGATTTTAAGTCGATTCCTCTATGTCCTCAGCAATGGTTACCAATAAAAACCGAAACGTCAAAAATCCAATGTAGAATGGTTATTCCTCGACTCTTAAATGAGAATTATTTTTGAATTAATGTCAATATGAACTACAAATTGCAAGTGATATCTGATTAATAATAAAGGAACAAACATATTAATATTTCAAATGAATTTGGATAAAGTTTAGCAACGATCCGTTGCAGTTTATTTGAAACTAGATTGTTTCATTTTTCTGTTTCATTGAGAAACATTGAACTTTTTCAAAACATTATCCAACCAATCATAAATATAGAAATTCTCTCGAAACGTTTGCGGGTTTTAAATGAATGTTTTAAGATTTTTTATAACAGATTTTATTTATTATAATTTTGATTATTTGCTCATAAGAATTGGAGATTTACGTTATTTCGTCATTGATCATATCATCAGAACTTGACCAAATTAATATGGTACCACCCCTAAGGTACCCTCTTTCCAATAAAAAAAGAATCATCGAAATCGGTCCACGTGGCAAAAACTTCTCGCTGAACATACATAAAATAAATAAATAGTAAAATAACTTGACTATCTTGGAGCTATACTGATCCAAACGCAAAAAGAATAATTAAAATCGGTTCATAAACAAAGAAGTTATAGGTGAACAAACATAACAAAAAAGGTCCAATACCAATGAAAACGGGACCAATCGGAAAGTATACTGAACCTAATGCAAAAAAATCATCAAAATCGGTTCACAATTGGCGAAGATATCAGGTAACACAGACACAAAAAAAATTCAGTCGAATTGAGAACCTCTTCCTTTTTTGAAGTCGGCTAAAAATTGAAGTGAGTTTTCAAGTATTTCTTTTGAAAGTATTTTGGTTTGTTTTAATTACGTTTTCCTATCAGTTCCTATGATATTGCAGAATTATACTTTTTCAATATTTCTTTACTAAAATCAAAAAATAAGTTTGATTTTATCCAAAATGTTTAAATATTATAATATATAATAAATTATTATATAATATTTTTTTTAATTTTATCGTGAGGGTTATTTGAAAAACTCCAATTCAAAATTTTACCCAAATGGTCGGTGATTATTTTAGGGCCTGTGGCTGTTCAAAAATATTAAGCTTCAAGCTTGCTTAAGCTCAAGTATAAATTTTAACAATAAATTTAGATAATTGAATTTTGCTTATAACTTCTCAAAAGATTTGTAACAAAAGACCAGAGCATGATTACGTGTCAGTTGGCTACAATATTGTACTCAATACATTTTTTTATCTTATATTTTCATGTCTATCTGTGTATTTTCCTGAATTATCATAGCCGATAGCGATTTAACCCAAAAGCAAAAGATTATGAAAAGTTATTTCTTGTACTTAAATCCTTAAATGTTTGTATTTTCAAATCGAAGAATCGATTAAATTTTAGGCTTTAAAAATTCTGAAAATCAGAAAAAAAATTAATATGTGTGAGCCTCATTCACATAAGCTCACTGGAGAAGTGTAACTTCTGTAGGCGTAGATTTATTGAAATAATTTAAATTTCATAATTCTACATTTTATTTGTCATGAAATATTAGTGGGTTTTAAAATAATAATTTAAATTTCCTAATTTGAATAAATTTTATTTAAAGATAAGAGTAAATAAATACTATATGTAATATTCATTTACATAAAATTTAATGTGAAACAAGTGACCAAGAATCCTTAACTCATAGTAAATGAATATTACATTTAGTATTTATTTACTCTTATCTTTATTAAAGATGTTTCACCTTGCACCAACACCTCAATCTCTACTCATTATTAAATTTTATTTGTCAAAAACCATTGGCGGGTTTTAATAACATTATTTCCACTCTTCTGAGTAATTTCCCCTTTATCGTAACAAAAAAAATCAAACAGATAAAGAAGTTTCACTTCAAAAAGTCAGGTTACTAGATAGACAGAACTGGATTTACAAAAATCCCGTATTTAGGCCTAAACAAACACCGTCTATGCTATATTTATATATACCTAGATATATTTTAGAATATAAACACGCATATAATATGATAACAGCCTTCGAATATTTGCCGTCCACAAAAATTTGCCGCCCCAAGCTAAAGCTTTGGTAGCCTAATTAGAAATCCACCTTTGTAGATAGAGATTTATCGGTCCGTAGCTTATAAGCTAAAATTTGGCCTTCAGGTTTATATTAACTTCACCTCGGTGACAAGTTTTTTTTTTTTTTTTTTTTTTTAATGATATTGATGAGAGAAGGAGATACACCAGAAGGTGCATCCCCTAAAGGCCTGTATGGGCCGGCCCCTCCATCGTGAAAAGAACAGAGTAGAAGGAAAGAAGCCTGGATCACGAGCCAAATCTCAGAAAGTTAGATACAATCCAATTTACTAAGATTTTTAAGGGCTTCAAGCAGTGGTAAATTCTCCGCGCGATAAATTAGTTTTAAATTAATCTCCCACTTAATTTTTATTACCAGACCCTATACTTACAGAAAAAATGTCTGGGTATATCCGGGAATCAAACCCGAGACCTCCGGGTTGCCAGCCAGACATCCTGACCATTACACCAGGGAGGCGGAGTTTAAAACTAACCCACAAGATAAAGGTAAGTCTAAATTAACTGGTCTGCCCACTAGTTTTATTTTTATATTCTTGATTTTATTTTATTTTTGGAAAAGTTCTAAAGATTATAACTAGTATTAATAGTAATAAAAAATAAAATACACTTCATAGATTTACTCTTTCGTGAAATCTCGTTTTAAGGCTCCCAGAGGAAATTTATCCGTTAAGAAAAAAAAATGCATATGGCGGGGTGTCTCTGTTACAGTCAATAAACGAGAATTTAATGATTCACTTTACAGCTTTCTTGTTGACTAAGATAAGTATCCGGTGTAATCTAAATCTTGCCATTAAAAGTGTAATAAACAAAAACAAAGAATAGGAAAAAATATGACGATAAAGTTGAGAAAAGAGAGGAGTGGGCGTAAAGGACAAGAAATTAACTTTTCAATAAGAAAAGGTTTATTACTTTTTAAAGAATGTTTAATATGAGAATGTAAATTAATACTAAAAACAGAAGCATTCAACATTTAAATTCCTTGTTAAAACCAATGTTAGAATCCAATGTATAAAACAAATTAGGTGTTTTTTTACACGGATAAGAAAAATATTGAATTATAAAATATAAATAAATAACTGTACTAATTAAAATCCTCAAAATGTAGTCTGGATTTGAACTTGATTTATGGATTAGATTAATAAAAGGAGAAAGAAACCCAAAATTAATTAGCGCAATTGAATCGTTAGAAATTTTGAAATCATTCAATAGAAATTCAAAACTTTGTTTGAACAACCAAATTGAATTATCAAATAGCTATTTGCTTAAGATGTTTGCTAACAAAAGATAAAGGAAAAAAAGAAAAACAAACCCTATGCATCAAGCAGAGGACAACCTCTTTGTAAAACAAGGAGAAAGGAAACATATGGTTATATTTGAATGTGAACCAAAAGAATGTCTTTAGTTCTAAGCTGACCACCAGTGAAGAAGGAACATCAAATTTTCAATATCCATACGATATTGACTCCATGAAAAACAACATTTATAATTAAAAAAGACTGATGATGAGACCAAGTCTTCGAAACTATAGTCTCAAACAAATAAATAATATATATATACAGATATATCATCTCGATATATATGTGTGTATGTTTATTTGCATCAAGCAGAGGACAACCTCTTTGTTTCTCTTTGTTGATTTATGGCGTTGGTGCGCCTGTATTTAGGCAACAGATTTAGCGTAGAAAAATGAAAGCTGCGTAAGAGCTAGGCGTTGATGGAATGCTCTAGGTCTAGACCAGGCTTTTTGACAAATAATTAAAATTGCATGGGTTTTGTAACTTTGAAATAATATTTGTAATTACTTCAATTTTTATACTTTAGCATACAGGGTATGGTCATATATTGTAATGGTGCATGAAAAAAGTGTTTTTTTTCCTTTTTTTTTTCAAAATATCTCAAAAACGGCTTAAACTATTTTGATTAAAAAAAATTGAGGAAAACCATGGCATTTCGGTCTACAAAAAAGCCCTAATAAGTGAACATCGAAAAAATTATATTTTTCGGGATAATAACTGTTTTGTCAAAATGTCTGTTAGTCTGGTGTTAGTCTGGTTGTTAGTCTGTGCGTTACCAAATTTTTGTAGACAAGCTAGCTCAAAAACTAGTGTGAATATCAAAACCAAATTTCACACGTAGTTTTGGTCCATTGAGATTAAAAGCCGATTAGATTTTGGTGCATATCGACCCAAAATTAAGGGAGTGGAGGGGGCGTTAGAAATTAAAAATCTAGGCGATTTAAACAAACTCAATCAAATTTTGTATACATAATCTGTGGGACCTCAGAAGTCTAAAAATACAAAAACTAACCGCCCAAAATGGGGAGTAGAAGGGGGTGTATGGTCAAAAAATGAAAAACTTGGCCATTTACCAAACTCAACCAAATTTTGTATACATAATCAGTGGGACCCCAGAAGTCCAAAAATGCAAAAACTAACCGCCCAAAATGGGGGAGAGTTGCGGGGGGGGGGGGCGTAGGGTAAAAAAATGAAAATCTAGGCCCTTGTACCTAACTCAACCAAATTTTAGGTTGTATGGTAAAGTCAAGTAGATGGCCACAACAGAACACGTCAGCTTATTTTACCTTTTTTTTTTTATATTCAGTTGTGCCGGAAATGATTCCAGATATTTTTAGTGTGCCGTCAACCAAAAAATGTTGAGAAACACACTGCTCTAGCTTTAGAAACTCAAAAATGCAAAAAGAAAATTTTTTATTGAGATTTTAATGGAAAGTCATAATACAGGCATAAAAACAGTTTTTATTTAAGTTGTAATTACTAGATATAGTGACCCGAGTCTTGGAAATTTTTTCACTTTTTTCTTAATTAATAAATGTGAGGGGGGGGGGGTTCTTTTATTAGAATCCGTTCGAGGAAAATAGCTAAAAAGGGTATTGTTAGAATTATCAAACTTTTTCCTTTATAGCGAAGGAAATGCAATGATGGAAAATACAAGTCATGACCTGTTCAGACTATTTAAGATTCAATTTTTAAATTTTATTATTATAGGAATGATCTTTTTTGCTTTTGCTCTTGGATCAGAATTATACTCGTTATAGAGCGAGCAAATATTTAAATAAACTTCAATAAAATTCAGACAATAATATAAAAAAAAAATAGATGTGTGGCACTCGGGGACTGCCGCGGTAAAGCTATTGCATAGCATTTTTTATCAACTTATGCAATTATAATATTTATGCAAAATTTTTTCACAAACAGCTGCTTACGTATTCGTCCGATTTCGGAACAGCTCGTCTCGATCCGTGCGAGCTTCCTACTGTTTACACGCATACGTCTAGTCGCACGCACACAAACACCGTGTCGAAGTCTGCCGAACTGAAACGACGTTAGACGATGCTTTCAACGCCGCTTTCAACGCCGCACCGCTGTGCCGGTCGGAGTGGGGGGTGTTTATTTTCGTTACGGAATTTCTTGATTCGGTCGCCGCACTCAAAGCCCGCGATAAAAGCTATGCAATAGCTTAATATGCAATAGCTTAATAATTATTTTTGTTTAATCCTATTTATTTGAATAGCATAATGCATGGGAAATACAAATAATAATAATAATCCCACGGTGTTGTCTCATGCCCGTCTGAAAAAAATTTAAAATAAATGTTTATAAAAAAAATAAATATTCTATATTCCGCGTTTTTTACTTTAAAATGCAATTTTAAATATATTTTTTTCTTTTAAAGATGTACCGGCTGTACACGAATAGCCAGTGATATCTGATTACAAATAAAAAAATAAAGATATTAATATTTCAAATGACTTTAGATAAAGTATAGCCACGATCCGTTTCAGTTTATTTTCATTATAGCACCCCTCCAAAGTCAATTTCAACTCTTCTTCTTTAAAGTGCCATATCAGGTCTCCCTGACGTTTTGGTTCCTCTCCACATAACATATACCTGCGCTGAGTGTGTTTAGTTGTTTTACACAGATATATGGGTCCTACTTTTTAACGCCGATTCCGAACGGCTAGTTTGGATAGGTTCTTCTTCTTCTTCGAGAAACCAACCTCGTAATTTTACTTAATTTGTTATTATGAAAATTTTATAATTTAATTTTATAAGAGATCATTATCTCCTCCCTTATTTTGGAATCATTTATAATTAATTATATCTTCTTTTAAATAGAATATACTTTGATTATAGCTATCAGCTTTCTTCAATTTTTGTTTGAAAATGTTATTATTTTAAATTATTTTTGAACACCCCCTCTTTTTGAGTCATTATTAATTTCAAATTTTCATAATGCCTATTTGAAATTTCATACAAATCGATCAAAGGGTCTAGTACTTATATTGATAGTTCTATTGTTGAGTCCGCCTTACCACCACATTTTATAGTAAATCTTGGATTTACAATACCAAAATTAAAAAAAAAACTAATTCATACAAGTCTTGATGCATTTACAAAATTGTTTAATTGGCTACAAGTCTATTTGAATACAAACTTATTTACTGTAATTTAGTCTTTATACTTAATTGTACTATTGATAAGAAAAGTAAATAAATATGTTTGCAACAAGATATTAATTTGAAAGGCAAAGTTTTGCGAACTCTATATTTAGTATAGTTCAAATAAGTTATTAAGTTCAATTATTGCATCGTGATTGGAAGGAATCTAAACCAAGCGAATTATAGAATTTTCGAGTTGTTAATGAATGATATTATCTCCAGATTGGTGTGTTATTACATTATTACACTGTGTTAGCTTATTTATTAAGTGTACTTTGTCCCACTTTGTGCAACCCGGTGGTTAGTTGATTGCCGATTAACGGAACTTGGTTCCCAGTTACGCCCTTAGCAGCGAGTAAAGTTCAACAGGAAGGTCTCCGTCTCCAATTTTGCCAAAATTTAGTTAACTCAAACAGAAGGGCACGGTAAGGGGGAGTACGAAGACAACGATTGGGGTGGTGGGGTTTGTATAGAGCACAGAGCCGCCGTTAAGATGACTATCATGGGAGGCAATATCGGCCTCTATTGCGGAATAATCGAAGCTATCTTCAGCATTCACATTCACATGCACATTGCCTTTAATATAATACAAAAGCTCCATTTGACGTTATCATCTAATCACACTGTTGTTCAGCCTTAACTGGGTGAATCCCCGCGCACCCCAAATCTCCCTCTCAAGTCGGATTTTTCTCGGGAGGCCGAATCACAAAGAAATGTATGAACTTTGAATTCTGACAATTGTCTCGCTCTAATTGGAATTTTCGAGTTTCTTTCTTTAGTTAATTTCTTAAGAAATAAATACGTATATGAAATCTAAGGGAAAAGCGAAAATTTTTTTCAAAATGTGCTTTCCGGAAATTTGACTGATTTTGCAGCGTAGAGTAGTAGCTAGAGATGGCGCGTATTTACGTTACCAGGTTTTGATACCAGGTATTTCCTTGCAAGTATACCAACCAGGTACCGACCCGATATACTTGCAAGAACTGAAAGTATTTTCCATTAAAGTATACTGTCCCTTCAAAGTAAGTACTACTACGTCGAACTCGAACGTCGTCTGTTTTGGTCTTGACAGCGCCAATAAAGTGACACTAGTTACAGTATTACCACTACGCTAAATATAATTAAAGGGGTTGCCTTATTGTACGCACTGACGATTTAGCCGTCTGGGACGTCATCAAGCAAAATAGTTTCAATTATTAATTATGAAAAAAGTAGTGAACCAAATGAAAAAATATTGAAATTAGTTTCTTATAATTGAGTTTTCTGTACAAAAAAAATATTCCTTTCAATTAATGGTCGCGTAGATCTGAGAGGAGCAAGTATTCGACTAGTTGTGTTGGACAGAAAATACTTTGAAAGTATTTTGATACCTGGTTTCTGCACCTGGTATGAGAAGTTGGACGTCCTTTTAAGCCCTGGTACGTGATTTAGCAAGTATAACCCATCCCTACTAGTAGCTAAAAAGATTATTCTTCAATTTTTAAGAATTGATTAAATTTTTTTGTCCCAAATAACAAAGCCAATTTGATCAGATTCTATGTGATTTATGATTAATGTATATATACAGTGAAACCTGGATAAGTGGGAGCGAGATACATCTATTACTGATACTTTTTGTCAGACCCGGCACTTTCATACCGAAAAACCTCTTTAATTGATACTAATGAACCTCTTTAACTGAGATATTCCTTGGCTATTAGTACATCAATGTGTATTAAGTATATTTTTACCTTTGGTGATGAGTTTATATATGGTGGTCCATATTTTGGGGATTTTCGAATTTTTACGCGGACAGGGGTTCATATGGTTTGAAATAATTAAATACAAATACCCCCCAAGTTTCACGTCTGTAAGTTTCTCATCTAAATAACATAGGGTTTTTGGCATTAAAATATCAATTTTTTATTCAGGCCAAAGTTTGTTTCAAAAAATTTGAAACTATTTATACTTTATTCTTATAATACTAGGTATCCATCAGAATTATTACAGATTTTTAGCTATTATAATTTTGGAGTTACAGCTAGATAAAATACTGCTATATCTTAGTATTACTAAGTTATAGACTCCATAATTATAATAGCTAAATATCTGTAAAAATTCTAGATGGATATCTACTATTATAAAAATAAAGTCTACAGAGTTTCAAATTTTTTGAACTATTACTTTGGCCGGAAAAAAAATTGATCTTTTAATGGCAAAAACCCCATGTTATTTAGATGAGAAACTTACATCGCTGGGGGCACAGGTGGGTAAAAATTCGAAAATACCCAAAATAAGGACTACTCTATAAATAGTCTTATCTTTCCATTTTCTATTCTGTAGTTTCGCCTTTGATTACTTTCATATAATATCGTTAAAATACCTACCTACATAATCATAAAATCATCCATTTTCAAAAAATCACATTTTTGGCCTGAAGGGACATTAAAATGAAGATTCATAAAAATCTCAGCTAAGATTTTTTTTTAAGGAATACTAACAATATTTTGTTTGTTTTAAATAATATTTTTTTTAGATTGAAAATTCAAGAACATTCCCTCCCCGGTGCCCAATCCCCCGATTTTATGTCAGGAATCATCAAAGACAATAATTTACAACAAACCAAAGTAAGTGAGTATTTCAATCTTAATTCTTATGTTATTAAATAAAGTAAAAATTTATCTTACATGTATATTGTAGTATTTTGATCCTGTCAATAACTATCCCTCTCTAAACGAGATACCTGAATTAGTGAGAAACGTCTATTAGGGAGAAAACAATCGTGGTCCCTTCGAGTCCCAATTATCCAGCTTTCACTGTATTATATTTTTTTCATTTTATTTTTCTGCTGAGAATATAAATATATAATGTCATAGTGAGCTCTGAGTGTGTGTTAAATTTCCAACTCTGAATTGGGCTGCTTATGGATTCATCTAGTTATTAGAGAGTATAGTTATCCAAATATTTTAAATCCCTATAATTAAAAATCAGTAATAAATTACAGACAGAATATTTCCCTTCAGTAATTTAGGAATAAGTTAATACAACCCCTCAAACAGCAGAAACCAATTCTCAAATATTCCTCTCTTATTTACAGTGATTCCTTCTTTGATATAAGCTAGATTTTTTATTTTTTTATTTATGGTTAATGTTAATAATGTTTTCCTGTAAATGGTAGAGAGGGTGGTGTCCTAATAAATTCCGATATATTAATATTTATTATGAGCTCAGGTGAATTTTTCTCGAGTAAATTAAAATTCTGGAATATTCAGACCGTAACGAAAACCATACTCGGAAGGAACTTTCAACCATTCCATACTTCCTTTTTAAAGTATTTATTAAAAGATGGAATGAACGTTCTAGTGTTATGAGTTATAAAAGAACAACCCACGATGTTATGATGTATTAGGGAACAATAGAATGAGTTAATGGTAAAACAAGGCTTGTAATTTAATGTAGGAGATAGTAGTGGAAATGCTTTTGCGTGTTTCTTTTATCTTTTAAATTTCCATAGAATATCTATTGTATTCCCAATGAAACTACTAGATTCATCTCTGCTCCATTCAGAAATGGAGATTTACAATTTCGACACAACCAAGATTTAAGTTAGAAGACATCTCATCCAATATGACATTTTATAATAATCCCTTCAGTTTGTTTTTACGTGAATCGTGAGCAAGTTTTTGCAGAACCCACGGAAACATACATACAGACAGAAATTATGTTGACGATGTTTTCGTTCATAGCTTTAGCGAAATATCTGCAACCAAAATTTGGTGGGATTTGTACCAATATACGTACATACAAAACCATTAATTTTATATATATATATATATAGATATCAATAAATTCAAACAATTTCGACATTAAAATTATTTACAAAGAAATCTAATAATAATATTAGATATTTCAGTTTTTATTTTTTTAATTATTGAGACCTTGCTCTCTCTATTGCAATTTTCCTTCTAATTAATTACAATTAAAAGAGTGCGTGCAAAAATTTATAAAGATTTAGAAATTAAATCAGAAGTCGAAACTATCAATGAAAGAGTTCTAAAAGAAAGCATAAAGGAATTGATAACAGGCTTAGGCCTTTATCCTCCTGATGGGGTTCGTGGTCTATGGGAGACGAGGGGTGATCCGCAATTGGAAGTAGGTGTACACCTCTTTGGAAGTATTTTGGAAGTACTTGGAAATATTTGAAAGTACTTGGAAATATTTGGAAGTACTTGGAAATATTTGGAATTACTTGGAAATATTTGGAATACTTGGAAATATTTGGAAGTACAAGTGGAAGTAGGTGTACAGCATATTAGATCGCGGGTTCACCCCTCGATGGGAGATATGCACAGTGCAGGATTTACGTATAAGCTACACAAGCTATAGCTCAGGTCCCCACTTTCTTGGGGGCCCCGAAAGAATTGTCCGAGTGAGCATTTGTCATGTATTCTTAAATATACTGCTACTATTAATTTTTATGCAATCTTATTTTAATTTAAAAAATATAGAAAATAGAGAACTATTCTGTTACAAGCATTTGAACCGGTAGAAAATATTGTAACTGATTGCATAAAATTAAACATGGAGGTATGAAAAAAAGTACAGGCTCTATAAGACCTAATCAAGGCCGGACCATAGCATAGACAAATAAGACAAATGTCTAGGCCCCGGTTTTGTGAATGGTTGTCTATTTTGAAAAGATTTGTAAATAAGACAGTTTACTTTTCTGTTGGACAACTGTAGGTTTATAATAAACAAAAATATATTGCTTTTATGTTATATGGTTATTGTGAATTCTAAAATTTAATAGCAAATGTGTGGGAGGGGGCCCGCTAATAAGAAAATGTCTAGGGTCCCAAAGTGGGTTAATCCGACCCTGGATATGCAAATGAACAGAGCTTCAACTGGGCTTCTTGAGTAAATAGCATCAGAGACTCTACCTTAGATTTCTCTTTTATTAAAATCAGGAGTAACCGTGCCTGCATCAGACCTGGGAAAAACTGTGCAAAAGAGACCAGGTATGTTCTAGATCCAGAGTATGGCTTTTGGGGATCTTTGGAAGGGGTAGATCAAATGTACTGATCTAATTTCTGTAAATCAGGGACTTAGAATCCCGATTTGAAAACTAGTGGATGATATTCACTAGAAGAAAGGCAAATGCTGCCCTTCCAGGTCGAATTTGAATCATAGGAAAGCCTTCAAAGAAAAACTTCCCTTAGAGCCATTGGCTATCATGATTCCATGAAGTCCATTGTTCTCCATTTATAGAATAAATAGAAAATTGACCTCAGTGCTTTGATGTTTTTCTAAATAAATAAACGATCTCTATTCTAATAATTGAAGAGAGTGAATGAAAATATTCAATGGATATATTCAAATAATGATTGTTTGTGTGTAATTGAAAAGGTTCAATTAGCAAAACGTAAATAATGACAAGAATTCCTATGAATTAGTCGGTGGAACGTAATTTGTTAATTGACTTGTTATGTATTCAAAACATCATTAAAAGTGAACTAAATAGTATTAATATTTAATTTCTATTATATTTAATTACTTCATAAATGTAAAATTGGAGAAAAAGTAAACTTTGTCAAGACGTACACTCTCTGAAATCTTTTTGGAATTTCTGCTATTTGTAAAGAGATACTAAACTCAAGGTCAAGTCTGTAAAACCTTCTATCTTTCAATACATGTACCTAATTATAATTTACAGCTCAACTTGGCCAGTATTACGATATTATAATTCACTTCTGTGCAAGAAAATGTAATCAGTGTAATTTAAAAGATAAATGAGGAATTGCGACTAATATTTTTTTAAATTCATATATCTGAATTAAATGTTCGCCACCACAACATTTTGCTTTTCGATGCTCATTTTGGGGCGGCGGCCTATGGTTTAAGAGAACTATGGTCTAACAACTAAATTATACATTTTTGCACTTTTGCAAAATATAAGTCTTAGTGATTTCTTATGAATCATCAAATGCTCTGGGCAAACTGGAAATTTTTCTATCAATTTATTTAGACAAATTAACTTTTAAACGTTAGTTTTAATTTTTTTCTTAAAGCAATTTGAGCCGCGAAAGTTAAATAATGTAATCAATAATTTCTTATGTTAATTCTACGTATTTAGAAAATTATTTTATTATTTTTTGAAAAGGAAAAATGAATTGAGCATCCGACGGGATTCGAACCCGTGTCTTTCTCCTTTAGCCGAAGAGCGCCTTTACCAACTAGGCCACGGATGATCCGCCAGGAAAGTTCTTTAGATTCAAATGTCATTTTTCCGTTTGCGACTTTTTCTATTTAAAGTAAAGTTGCTTTAAGAAAAAAATAAATCTAACGTTTAAAAGTTAATTTGTCTAAAATATAAGTAACTATACTTTAAATAGAAAAAGCCGCGAAAAGGAAAAATGACATTCGATCTTAAGAGCTTTCCTGGCGGGATCATCCGTGGCCTAGTTGGTAAAGGAGAGAGACACGGGTTTGAATCCCGTCGGGTGCTCAATTCATTTTTTTTTTTTTTTATTTAATGTCACCGGGAACAAAGCCCATTTAGACAGCACATAAGTAAAGTGTTAGTAGGGTTAGTGGGGGAGCCGAGTTTTCAGCCGGTAGAAATTTTTATTCGTCAGCTAGGATCGAACCCCGGCCTCCCATTCCAACATCGTCATAATCGATCGATGTCGAAACGAGGCCAGTGCGTTAGCCAACTGAGCCAACCCGGCTCCCCTCAATTCATTTTTCCTTTTCAAAAAATAATAAAAATAATTTTCTAAATATGTAGGATTAACATAAGAAATTATTGATTTCATTATTTAACTTTCGCGCTCAAATTGCTTCAATTTATTAGAATTAACCCATATTCATAGCTTCGTAATGGATATTTTCAACATGCCTAGGCCGTCGGTATTTATTCCTAAAACAAAGTGATTTTTAAATATATTTTAATTCGTTCCAAAAGGAAAGAAGGATTTCCTGAAAAAGCCCGATATATCCAGGTGGCATTAAAAAATAATTTATAAGCATTTAATAAGTGAATCCTTTATAGCGAAATGATTGCCTAGTCCAGTCTTTTCTCTCCCAAGAGGGCCGCAATTCTCATTTTCCCATTCCAATTTAATTACATCTGTCGAGCGATAAGGATGTTTTGTCGCAGGCAAACACAAAAAAAAAGTTGATAAGAGATGAGTCTTTGTAGCCGAATGATTGTCATGTTCTCTTGTTCGTATAAAAAGGCAGTTGGTAGAGAGTTGAGGGCGTGAGGGGTTGGGGAGTGAGTGAGGACAGACGGGATTCCCGGCACGTGGCTGCACCTCCCCGGCGACAAAAGATAAAACAGACAACCGCGCCCCTAATCGAGGTTATCTAATTGTTAATAGAAACACCTAGATCAGCTATAGACCAAATCTAATAAGAATTTATGAGATCGAGTCACGGCCGTTTTAGTCTCACCCTGAAAAGATTCGCCCCTACGATTAATCCTCTTTCATTGCTACCAACATAATACCAAGTATTTTCACTTTGGGTGAAATTGTTTAAAAAAATAATTAGATTTGATATTAAATAGAGCCAAATTAATTATAAAGTACCTGGAGCCACCGAGCGATGCACGGTAATCAAATTAAAAAAACAAACAAATGTATATAGTACACGCAGACTGGACCACCCCGCACCCCGCACCCCGCACCCCGCCGAACCCTCCTCCCCTATCCCCGGATCCCCCACCTCCTGCTCCTCCCACATCCACCCGACCCCGCACACAGTTTTTGTATTTCTAGCTTTCTATAGAAAGAAAGTCAGTCGTCCACATATTATGTGTATATTTGCTCACATTCATTTATATTAATAAACATTATAAAAAAATAAATAGGGAAATAATAATAAATAAAATAATCATATAGGATCTGAAATAAAAGCATAAAATTAAATAAGATTTGTTTCCAATTATATATAAAAAAGCCACTTCAATTATTTTACATGAATTGATGTATACTAGTACATTGTATTTGAGCTTGGACTTCGGAGATGATTTCCCCACCATCGACTGCCCTTGATCATCTTTTTAGTCCTTGTTTTTAATTAGAGGAAAAAACTAATTAAATAAAAAAACCTCTTTTCCGATATTCGTCATTTTCTCCAAAAAAAAAAAATAATATTATTATTAATAAATTTTATTGAACCAATTATTTTACATGTATTAGCTTATACATTTTATTTGAGCTTCGACTTCAGAGATTACATCCCCACCATCGACTGTTTTTGATCTTCTCGGACTTGCGATAATGTTTTTAGTCCGTGTTTGTAGTATGAAGAAAAATTTACGAAATAAAAAAACCTCTTTGCCGTTATTTATAAAAGAAAGGAAAGACACAAAAAAAAATCCTAATTTTAATATAATATAATAATATTTGCTATAACCTATTAGTGGGTTTTAAAATTAAAAAGCAATTAATAAATAAAAAGATAAAGACGGAGTTTCCCCGTTTCCCGTGAAATTGAATCTTTGTTTTGGTAACTTTAAATTCAATGAAACCTAGGCAGAAATTTGAATCATGAAAATATTTTGTTTTGCCGAGAGTAACGTAGTTGTTGATTCATAAAGATCAATGAGGTTGTCTTCAATTCAACGCAAATAAATATAATATAGATCTAAATAGAACCGTGTTTGGTGGCCGTATTTTATTTTAATGAATTGGCTTAAGGGCTAGTTATGGGAAAAATTGAATTAAAAAGTTATCTCTTATTTAATCTTTGCCCAATTCATTAAATTAATATATATATATATCAATTTAAAGGTCATTTCAAAAACAACATAAGTCAAGATTTTCCAAACATCACAGAGCTTTTTTAAATGAAAATGATGAGAGAAGGAGTTACACCAAAAAGGTGCATCCCCTAGAAGTCCTGGGTTGTTCCGTTCAACGTGAAAAGAAGAGGGGATTTTATGGGTTGGGCGGGGCTTAAAGGTATCTGTGGATACGGGTCTTAAACAACTGAAGGTTATAGGTCGTGGGGAAGACAGTGGCTGGGAGAGAGTTCCAGTCTCTGGAGGTCATAGGGATAAAAGAGTTGGCCAAAGCGCTTGTTCGATTTTTATCAAATTTGACAGTGAAGGGGTGCTCAGAGTTCGAAAACCGAGGGTTTCTAGTAAATAGGGTTTTAGGGGGGATAATTGATTGCAGCTCGACTGAACAAACACCATGATAGTATTTGTAGTACAGGGAAAGAGCAGAAACGGTTCTTCTGTGAGCCAGGGAGTCGAGTGAGTTGGTTAGGACCGGGGCTCCTATTAGTTTAATTGCTCGCTTCTGAATCGCATTCAGTGTGTTAAGAGAATGCTTGGAGGCCCTCCTCCTCAGATGAGAGCCATATTCAGACAGGGACGAATTTGAGCATTATACAGTGTAAAAAGTTGACTGGGAGTATAGTATAGGAGACCAAGCTTGCGCGCTGCAGCTTTAGCAGTGGTTAAATTATGGTCATTCCAAGAAAGGTCATACCCTATTGTGACGCCTAGCATTGAAATTTTATCTCTGAATCCCAGTGAGTTTGAATCGAATGATATGTTTGGGGAGGTTTCTATCGACTTTCTATCTTTTGTCTCGAACACTTTCTTAAAGGTAAACCCATAATCTGAGTAAAAACCATGCACGTCAATACATTCCTTCCTTTTCAAACAAATTAACAGTACCCCGAAGTCGTCGTTCATTGGTTAAACGACATAAGTCAGCTGAATGCTATGATTGTTTTATTCAAATTTAATACCATCTAATCATGTTTCTTGCTAAAACATCATTTCAGACCAAAAAAATCTGTTTACTTGCGAATTACACAGTTTTTATTGATTCCTGAAAAGTTGTGATTGTGGGACTTAAGTGGTTTTTGAAATGACCGATTCAAATATAAACATGTATATAAATAATCTATTTGTTTGAGATTTTATTTTGAATTTTTGATCTTTATCATCAGTCTTTAATTATAAATATTTTACCTGTTATTTCAGATGGATTCAAATACCCGATTTGGTTTAGATAAATTTGTTTTGTCGTTAAAGAAAACAGGTCAGTGAGCAAACGCATGCGAATCAGCATAGGTTAATGCTAGAAAGTTTAATCTAAGGAATTCATCGATTTGGAAATAAGGAAAAACATTCCACCATAAGAACGAACTTTCTATGAGCACATTATATATATATATATATTTTTACTTAAATTGTGTATAGGAATCCTGACAAAAAAACAATAATACATAATGTTTAAAATTATTTTTCTCCACCTTCCGAAAGTAAATGCAATAATTTACTTAAATCTGCTTCGCAATGTCAAGTTCAAGTAAGAAAGTACAATTAGAATTAATATTTAGTAGACACCTATTAATAATGTAACAGGAATTGCAAGAAATTGGACAAAAAATTAAAAACACAAGAGTTTTTATTAAATTGGCCAGATGTTTCGTCAATTTATGTTGACTTCTTCAGTGGCTAGAATGTCAAAAGGGGAGAATCATTTTTCCCTGTTTTATCATTCTAGCCACTGAAAATTCAACAGAGATTGTCGAAATTTCTGACCCATTTAATAAATATTCTGTGTTTTTAATTTTTTGTCAATCTCTACATTCCTCTTACAAATTTATTATGAACGCGAATGATACAACACTAATAATAATAATAATAATAATAATTTTTTACAATATAACTATTTTACAAAGCCAATCTAACCTTGTGGGTAGGGAACATAACAAGAAATCAGATCACTCCCTCGTGTGAATGCATTAAGTCAAATACGCTATAAGACTACTTATTTAGACTAATTAAAATATTTGTCAAGGAAGGAAAAAGGGCTAGTAATTATGTCTTGAAAATAATAGCTATTCGCATTACTTTTGTGATAAATGAATTGCTTAGATTTACTTGTTGATTTCAGGTTGATGGACTGGAATCACATGGGTTTATTAATCCGAAATAATTCTTCAATTCAAATGAATAATGTATATATTTGAAGATAAAATGAAGAAATGAATTTACATTTGGAAGATTTGCAAGAGAAAAGTTCTCTACTCCAAGGGGATACGTCTAAATGAAAGGAGTAAAAACATAGATACCCTACATGAATATATTTAGGGTTGTTAGTAGGTATATATAGTTGTATGCATGTTAGTTTTGTTTTATTTCGTTCAAACAAGTTAATCAAGTTTCATCAGTAGCGTTGTATGCGCATAGTCATCTTAATGAAGTAGAGCTCGTAAACGACCCTATAAAATAAATAGAATCCGGATTTATTTTTACATTTAGTCATTTACCTACATCCGTTTCGGTTTTATACTAAATAAAAAAAAATTTAATTGAAATCTTAGGGTGTTGAATAAGCATTAAATTATAAACAGATTTTATCATTTAATGTGCCAAACGTTTCGTCATTTTATTTTAACTGTCCAGTGGCTCACTAAATAGCTCAATAGACTGATGTTGCACAAAAATATGGGTAAACTTATATCAATAAATTAAAATTAAATTTATTGATATGTTTTATCTCTATCAATAACATCCAGACAATTGAGTTATTTAGTGAGCCACTGAAAGGCGAATAAATCGGGAGTTATTTGTAAACGCCATATGACTTTCACCGAGGGTGAACCTCGACTTAATATGCTATACACCTACTTGCACTTGTACTTCCAAATATTTCAAGTACTTAAATATTTTTCTGACACTTCAAATATTTCAAGCACTTCCAAATATTTCCAAGCACTTCCCAAATATTTCCAGAACTTCCAAAATATTTCAAGCACTTCCAAATATTTCCAAGCACTTCCAAATATTTCGAGTACTTCCAAAGATTCCCAAGTTCTTCCAAATATTTCAAAGTATTTTCAAATATTTTGCAAGTACTTCCGATATTTTGCGGGACACTTCCGAAATACTTTCAAAAGGGAGGTGTACACCTACTTCCAATCGCCGGATCACCCCTCCGACTTTCACTAACCTGAAACTTGAAATAATTTAATTATTTAATGTATTTTTTCTAGAACTTAACTGAATTTAATTTTATTGAAATTTTAAAATAATAATTTAGTAAATTACTATTAGGTATTTATTAATTTTTATTCACTATACCGTTGCGGTCACCACTGATAGACATCATCACTAGTAAATATGGTAATAGTTTCTACCTATCAGTGGCGTGCAGTCCATGAATGCTGTGGATGCGGCGGATCCTACTTTTTTAACATTTCAAACATTGATATTTTCAAAAATACATTACATAGGTCGAATTCAAAAATTTCAGAAGGATCTTTAAATTTTCAAAATTATTATCTAATTGTTTTCAAATCAAAAAAAATGTTTTTATTTTTCTTTTTTATTAAAATATATTTCACTTTTCTTTTTGTACTAGACTCTGCCAAAAATATCTGTTTCAAATATTTCTATAAAAACATCTTTTCTTTTGAAAAGTACATTGGTTCTCATAATATGAAATAAAACCAATTGCTGCATAGTTTCAAGGCGCAATTAAAATGATTGATTTTTCCGAATAGGGTGCCGGTAGAAGGTTTAGAAGTCCCTGCCTGGCTGGTATATCTTCCAGTTCAAGCATGTCAAAGACAAGTCTAGACGAATTTTATCCGAATCAATATTGTTCTCGGTTCGAATTCTATTAAAATAGTAAGAATACAAAAAAGGAATAAATAAAGATGATTCGGGAATCTTTGGAATAATCCATTTCTAAAAACTCTCAATATATGAGATCGGAAATAACTAAGAGTGCTATAGACAAGTCATAGTTTGCTTAAAAGCAATAGAATTAGGAGAAATTTAAGATTTTCTATATAGAACAGGCTGATTCATTTTGGAAAATGTTCGATTTCAATCTCAAGACACTGTGGGGTTTAAGTCACAAGATTTAATTTCTGACTCCTACTCTCACTCAAACAAAGCAGTATCCGTTTGGAGCGAAGGTTCCAAAATATATTTTTAAAAAATCCAATGTTAAATTATGACGTATTCGACGAAATTTGAAAAAAAAGCGAAGATTAAAATAAAAATTTCAAAAAATGAAGGGTACTTTTGGACAGCATCCCTGGTTAAAAAGTCACCAACCGCCGCTGATGTGTATATATATTATGTGTATATAATATATATATGAGTTTTGTAGGGAAATAAGGACAATAGCACTTATGCAAATAATTTTTTTATTTTTGCCAATGTTTCGTCAACTTTGTTGACTTCCTAAGGAGTTAAACAAATTAACTTCTTTGCATATTTGCCATTTTATTAATATTCATTCTTAGAAAACACATAACGCCAGTCATCACACAGTTTGAAAATATTTTACTATTTATATAAGATTTAAATAGGAAAATATTTAATCTCTGTGATGACAGGCCTTGAAAAGTTGAGGAAAGCAAAGTTGAGGAAACGTTGGCAAAAAATGAAAATTATTTGCATAAGCTATTGTCCTTTTCTACAACTTATTAATTTAATCGATGGACATAATAATCAAAATAATATATATGTTTTGTTTGCATTAAGTAGAGGACAATCTCATTGATTTCGTTTATAAATCAACAACTGTGAGCTACTCAAGGCAAATAAAAACTTTAATTTGAATTTCTGATTTTTAATTGGAAAAGTTAATAAAAATGTTAAATTATGTTAAATACAAAGAAAGCAAATGTCGTATGGTCTCAACACCAGTTTATTTTCTCTGGGGATTAAGGAATTTTACAAATATTTAGGGTTTTTGGTTTGAAGAGTCAAAACATTAGTATAAATAAATCGAAGAGAATTGATATAAAATATTAAAATTATGATCCAATAAAGAATTAAAGAAAACATTTAGACTAATTTAGAATAAATGCTATTAATGGAGAAAGTAAGTGAAAGTGCAAATTACCTTCTGTAAAACGAGACGGCGTGGTGACCCATGCACTCTCACTAACTTAACGCAGGATCGACTGAGGTCAGGCGAGGCTCGGCCGGCCGCCCGGAGATGTTATCCAATTTCCGCGAAATATTTTTCACTTGGTTTATTAAATTTATATAATTTGTCATAAGGAATTAGAAAAAAAGACGCCCGTTTCGTTTTCCATCTCGAGATTGGAAATATAGAAAATTTTTAAAGGTCAACGACCTTTTTAAGGGTAGTTTAAGAAAATTTAAGACAGGACAAATTTTATATCTTATTATTCAGAAAAGTATGTACATTTATTTTATATTATTTATTTAAAAATAACGAAAATGATGCCGAATTCGATGAAATTTTCAAAAAAAAAAGCGAAGATTAAAATACAATTTCAAAAAATGAAGGGTTCTTTTATGCACAGCATCCCCTGGTTGAAATGTCACCAACCCCCTCTGATAAAGAATATACAGGAACCACCACATTTTGAAGAGGTATAAAAGGTGAAAACAATTTAGCAGATGAGAAAAAAACTGAATATATTTTCGAAAAGAACATAAAATATATAGTTTTTTTAATGTCTTAAACATTATATCCCAGACAAATAGGGTGGGGGGGGGGGGGGTCAAAAATTGAGAATTCTAACTGCTCGACCAAACTCGACCAAATTTTGTATACATATTCTGTGGACTCCCTGAAGAGTCGAAATGTAAAAACCAACCACCCAAAATCGGGAGAGGGTCAAAAATGAAAATTCTAGCCCTTTCATCCAAACTCAACCAGATTTTGTATACATATTCTGTGGACTCCCAGAAGGCTATAAATGCAAAAACTAACCACCCGAAATGAGTGGAGGGTCAATAATTTTTAGAGGTCAATGACCTTCTTAAGGGAGTTTAAGAAAAAAGACTGGACAAATTTTATCTAATTAAATGAGCAATTCTTATTATATAGAATCGGTTTCCCGAAAACGGCTATAATGATTTTGCTAAAAATTGGTGTACTCATCAAGTCTCATGAGTTATTAGTCATTTATAAATTTTAATCCGATTCAAATAAAGGAAGGAGGTGTAAATTAGTCATGTAGCAAAATTAATATTTTATTAATTAATATCATGTTTCACCTAAAACCTACACCACTTTCCTAAGTAAAATTTTATTATTTCATATTTCGTCTTCAGTAAGTCGCAGAACCTTGAAATTTGAAACTTAAGCTATATAGAGGCAAACAGAGGTGACGGTGGGGTAGATGTAGGGGTGCAGTGGTGGGATTTCGGGGGGGGCGAGGGCGTGGGATATCGGGGATTAATATATAGCTTTTAACTGAAGGAAAAAGTTACCGAGCATCACAAGGGTGGCCAGGTACTATATATATATATATATATACAAGAATTGCTCATTTAATAATATAAGATAAGATTTAGTTATTTGCCAGGAACTAAATTGAAGAAGTTTTCATCTGCGGTTAGGATATACAATATATTTTGCTTTTACCGCTGGCTTAATCTCTTGGAGAGGGATCCCTTGGTAACTCCAATTAATCAAAGAACCCCTTGCTACTACCCCTTACAGATACAACTCCAGTCAACACTTTTTTGGAACAGCATCCTTTGGTTAAAAAGTCACCAACCGCCACTACTACCTAATATATAATATCCCTATATATATATAATATATATTATTTTTACTTTACCATACAGGGTATGGTCAAGTATTGTAATCATGCATGAAAAAGTGATTTCTTCTTTTTCGAAATATTTCAAAAACGGCTGAAACTATTTTGATTAAAATAATTGAGCTAAGCCATGTCAATTCACTCTACAAAAAAAGCCCTAATAAGTGAAGACCAAAAAAAATTATATTTTATGAGATAATAATTGTTTTGTCAAAATGTCTATTAGTTAGTCTGTCTGGTTGTCTGGTTGTCCCGTTAGTATGTGCGTTACTAAATTTTTGTGGACGAGCTAGCTCAAAAACTAGTATGAATATCGAACGAAACCAAATTTCACACGTAGTTTTGGTCCATTGAGATTAAGAGCTGATTAGATTTTGGTGCATATCGACCCAAAATTGAAGGAGGTGGAGGGTGGGGGGTTAAAAATCTATGCCTCTAGGGGTCTAAAAATGCAAAACTAACACCGCTCACTTACATGATTATTAATAATTTTATTAAATATAAGTGAGGGGCCAGGTTGTATGATAAAGTCAAGTGGATGGCACCATCAGAAAACGTCAGCTTATTTTTCTAATAATTTAATTATTGATTCCTCAAATGTTTTTCTGGATAGCCACAACAAATAATAAATCAATGATTTTTAATTTGAGCAAAAATAAATATCGATGCAAAAAATAATCCAATCCCAGGGGGGGGGGGCAAAAGCTTAAAAAGCTTTATCCCCCCCCCCCCAACCCCAGATCATAGCATGCTAGACGGAGGGGTACACATATATTCTCTTGTTTTTTTACACCACTGGACTGATTATTAGTTTTTGTGTCTCTTTTTTACATCTTTGGGGACCAAGAAAGGCGTATTTTTGTGAAAACTCGCCCCCTAATTATAAAATATATGTTCTATATTTAAAAGATTTTCAAAATTCTATGTCATTGATTTTATTGGAATTATAAGTAATGAGTCAGAAGATCCAAATACAAATTTCATTTACTCCATAATAGTGAATATGAAAAAGCGATTTTGAAAAATGAGCAAAGGAAACTATTATATCATTTTTTTAAATTTTAAATATTGAAAAGATATTTTAAATTTTTTTCTGATCATAATATTTATGAATAATTAATATTATCTTTATTAAAAAAATTTTTGTTTATTGGCCATTCAATCACTTGTCTAAAAAAAAAAAAAAAAAAAATAATAAAAACACATTTATTTCTCTATTAATAAAAAGGCTGCTGTATGGTATATGAATTTATTATTATATTATTTTTTCATTTGCACATGAAGCGAATTAAAAATTATATATAGAGAGGATAAATAAATATATAATTTATTGCGTGTGAATATATCAACAAGAGTGAAAATGAGGATCTGTCTAGATTGATGAAATTCATTTCGGATAATATTTAACCGAAATCAATAATAATCCATTTTTTAATGGAAAATTACATGAAATATTTTACAAGAGGAATTGATTCTAATTTGACATTCGTTTACATTATTATATAATTGAAATTTAAATATTGTATTTAGCACGTATCTGAAATTATTTATAATACCGTTTCATCGTTTTGTATTTTTTAAAATAATTTATAAAATTTACTTTTTTCTAATCAATCAGATCCTTAATTAATTTACAGTTTTTTTTTTTAAATTAATTTTGAAGTATCTTGAAGAAAGAAGTGGAGAGATAATAGGTCACAGGTAAAAACTTTTCAGATAACGTAAGATGTGGGATTTTTAGAGAATTTGTATTGAATAGAGCTGATTGGAAGGGATGGTTGCATCCGAGGGGTGAATCGCGACCTAATATGCTGTACACCTACTTCCACTTGTACTTCCAAATATTTCCAAGTAATTCCAAATATTTCCAAGTTATTCCAAATATTTCCAAGTACTTTCAAATATTTCCAAGTACTTCGAGATATTTTCAAGTACTTTCAAATATTTCCAAGTACTTCCAAAATACTTTCAATACTTTCTATTGTCATTCAGTTGTCATGTGTGAGTTGTCAGTTGTTGAAACTCATTGAATGAGGCAGCTCTCCGGGGTGACTGATCACCTTGGAACGATTTGGTAGAGACGACTTGTGTCTAAGAAGTAATTCGTATACACGTTCTGTAAAGAAGAAGCAATAAATGCGGGCCTTGTGCCATTATTTCATTAAAAGCATATTTCCAATTGCCTCTGGCAAGTTCGTATTTTGAAAAGCATATTTTTAACTGCCTAGTGCAAATTATTATTTAAAATAGCATTTTTCTGGCTTTACGGAGACAAGAGAGATTCTAATTTCTGAAGATTATCTCCAATCCAAGCCCAGCGAATCTCCTTCCAACTAACCCTTCGAGCCAAACATAATAAAATCATCCATCATCTTAATCATTTCCTATAAAACACCTACTTCCAATCGCGGATCACCCATCAGTTGCATCAAACTAGTCTTAGGTCTTTGCGAAATTTGACCCACCTCCTTGTAGCCATATTATCAAAACTTTACATTTTTCGTTTGTGGGGTAAATGATTTTTTTTTCAAATTAAATACTTCATATTTTATAAGAAAATTATTAAAAAAACTCATATGCCCATCCACATGACTTTACCATATACCTGTACCCTCTCTTATATTTAATATTAAAAAAAAAATTTATAATCATTTACGAAACAAACCTCCCCTCCCCTCTGTATTTTAAAATCATTAGCAATCAATTAAATCTCCTTTTAAATATGGGACTTTTCTATTTTAAATATTATCAGTTTTCCTCGATTTTTGTTTGAAGAATTTATTATCTTAAATTATTTTTGAATACTCACCCCCCCCTTCTTTTGTGTCACTAACAATCTCAGATCAATATCCATACTGTATTGACCACATAAAAAATAATATTTATAATTAAAAAAGACTGATGATGAAGACCAAGTCTTCGAAACTATACTCTCAAACAAATAAATAATATATATACAGAGATATAATTTCGATATATATATTTATTCGCATCAATCACACACAGGACAATCTCTTTGTTTCTCTTTGTGAAAGGGTCTTGGACTTAATGATAGTTATATTTTTTGAACCTTCCAATTTTGGTTCCCGAAATAGATAATGAGTCTCTTTTAAATATAGGTATATGTTTATTTGAATCAGAAGACAACTTCATTGATTTTTCTAATATGAATCAACAATTCTACTACTCTCAGCAAAACAACATCTCTTTAATTGAATTAGCAGTTGTTTGTCAATGAAGGGTTTTAGCTGGAAAACAGAAATTTGGGAAAAAGAGTTAAGATAATTATTAGGAATGTTTGAACCGAATTTCAGCGCAACGACTACAAAAGTTCATGAGCTTCTCATGTCCGACATTACACAATAAGCATTCCAGAAATTTAGTTATTTATCATAAAATTATAATCAAATACATTCGGTTTTATTTAAAATATAATAAAATTTTATTTTATCTTCCAAAATTTGGAATTTCATTGAAACTCTTTAAAAAATTTGGATGAAGCAAGAAAATCTCCGAACCCTAGTAATTGTCATATATCCAATGACTTTAATATATATAGAAACAACTCCCTCTAACTCTTAAGAATATAAATATTCAAGGAGAGGCTCTCCCAAGAGGAAAACAGCAGGTTTTGCTTCTCGCAGATTGAGCGGGACGTGAATATATGTATGGGCTGCGAAGCAGCCCATAAACATATACCTAATAAATACATGGCTCTTATGAGAAAATTCTCATTGAAGAATAGTGGATATTTTTTTCCTTTAGAATATTAATTTATTATTGATTTTATTATTCTCAATATTATAATGGTTATTAACCTTGTTTGATTTTTGAAAAATTCTATCTTTCTTCAAAAAAGAAACTCAAAAAAGATACTTAAATCTTTACATTAATTTATTAATTTGTTTCATCCAGGTGTCTTAATATTCTTTTTCCAATTTACTGGAAGCATATGCTTCCTTCCGGAAGAGGGAAGTTTTTTACGGGGTGAGCTTGTTAGCCTCACGCCCAACCTCATTTAGTCGCCTTTTACGACAAGCAGAGGATACTAAGGACCTATTCTACCCCTGGTCCATAGGGTTCAAGGATATTTTTTTAAGAATACTAATCACAAAATTTTTATCTTTTGAGGCTGTATGATCGATGATAATTATTATTATTATTGATTAGTATTGTTTAAACATCGAGAGAGAAAACAAATATATTTTCAAGAAGGATATGTTCTGTATGTGTGTTTGTCCGAATTACCATATATCAAAAAGTAGATATCACAAAAACATATATTCAAAGAAAGTTGGTTCTGGTGCCTAAATATGTTATTTTTTACTTAACTATATTTAAAGACAGGATTTAAAAAATAATGTTTACATATTAGTGTTTTTGGCAGAATATTATATGTAATTAAGGAAAATATAAGTAGAAGATTTTCACGAAGTGTTTAACACGGCATCATGTACATATCAAAATAATTAAATAAAGACTTAATCTGGAGAACATTTTAAGCCAAATTTAATAAAAAGTAAACATCTGTTTTCGTTAAAATTATATTCGAGGAAAATGTTTATTTATTTACGTATTCATTTTGTGTGCCTTTTAAGTAGGTATCCTATAATTAAATAGAATGTTGGCGATTCCTCTGTTGGACACTATTTAAATAGCAAATAAAATTCATTTGAATATTCGTGTTTAAACTTGAATAAAAATCATTCTAAAACGAAGAACTATAATAGTTTGATTTTGAGATTTCTAGCTACAAAACTTTCTGATTAAAAATTCAAAAATATATCTCTCTGATTACCAAATAAAGGAGCTATCCAACGGTTAGAGCTATTGAGTTGAAATTTACCATACCAGTTTAAATTAATCAACTACCCTTCAAATTCAAGATTCAAATCTCAAGCTGAAACCGTTCGCTGACAAGAATTATCCATTTACTAAAAGTTAATGAAAACTTAGGTACATTTAGCTACCTTGTCTAAGAAAACTTTACTCTTTTTCTTCCAATTTGTAGCTTCATAGGGAGTTGAAAATATATTTTTACTTTTTTAAAACACCACCAATTGTGATATTCTACTTCGAAAAGCTTCCTTATAAGTAATATTATAATTCACTGGATGTTTTTTATTTTTAACAGATTCTTTTATTTCTAATATATTAAAAATTATTAAAGATATTTCAAGATTAAATGGTGAAAATTTAAGTATAAGTAAATTACAAGAAACTTACCCATGAGTTTTGACTTTTCCAGCAGCTTTTTCTTAAAGCAGTTTTGAAGCAAAATGACTGGCCAAACTTGAAAGAACTATAAAAAGAAGAAGAATTAATAATATTAGTCGTTATGATATTAATTTCGCAATATTTAAAAATAATAAAAACTTTTATTTTATATTTTATGTTGAAAAAGTACCTAACCACTAGACCAAAAATATGTCCCTATCTATATATATAGATATATATAAAATTAAGGCTTTGTCTGTACATTGCTCCAAATCTTCCCAAATTTTGGTTGCATACGTTTCAATCAAAGTTAAGAACGAAAACACTCTCAACAAAATTCCTGTCTGTCTGTCTGTCTGTTTCAGTGGTTTTCGCGAAAAGTTGCTCACGGTTCACGTCAAAACGGCTGAAGGGATTATTATGAAATTTCATATTTGTATCAGATGTCTTCTAACTTGCGTTTTTAGCTATTAACGTTTTGATATTTTGACCCCAAAAGGGGTTTGGGGGCAGGAGGGGGCCGCACGGATAAAAATTATCAAATAACTCCTAAACTATTAACTCTACGGCAAATTTTATAATGAACAAAGTTCTAGGTGATTTCTTACAACTTTTGTTTAAAAAATTCCCCCAAAAAAGCACCTAAAAGGGGGGGGGGTGAAAATATGTAAAGTCTTGCCCTTGGAGCAAACTCAACCAAATTTTGTATACATAATCGGTGGGCCTCTAGAGCTAGAAATGCAAAAACTCGGTGCGGAGGGTGGGTGCGGGGGGTGGAGTAGGAGTGGGTTAGGGCATGGGGTGCACGGGGTGGAATGGGTGTGGTGTGAGGGAGTAAGGCGGAAGAGGAGGTGCAGGGGGTGGAGCGGGGTCCAGGGGGCGTAATTTGGGTGTGGGGTCCAGGGGGCTATGTGGGGGTGGAGGGAACGGGGGGTGCAGGGTTGGTGGAGTGGGGGGGTCCAGTGGCGTAGTGGGGTGGTACGGTGGTAGGGGTCCGAGGTGCTGGATGGAGTGGTGGGGTGGAGGCGGCGGTTGGGTACGGGTGCATGGTGCTGGGGTGGGGGTGCTGGGTGGGTTTCGGGGGCGGTGGTTGGGCACTGGTGCATGGTGCGAGGGGTAGGGGTGCTGGGTTGGCTTCGGGGGGTGTGGTGGGTGGGGAGTGTGAGGTGGGGTTCGTGGGATGGGGGTCCAGGGGGCGTGCCCCCTGGCTAGCAAGAGGGCCGCCGAAGGCGGGCCTTGCAGCTAGTATATTATATTTTGTGCTTTTATATATTTTTTTACACTTTAATAAATAAATAGGCAATGCATTAATTAAAATTAAATTTTTCCTAATTAGTTTAAATTTTAATCAAAGATCTTAGAAAATGTGTATTTTTATTTAATTTAATTTTTTATTTGTTTTATTATAAATTTTATATTTATTTAAGCAGGAAAACTTGCAAAATAAAAATTTGAATATTAGTTAATTTTTATTTTATAGATGCGTAAAATTAAATTTGAATTTTTTAAGTATCCATAAAAATATCATTATTTATATACATAGAACGTGAGGGGTTGAAAAATAAGTAATTTTGTAAAGTTTTAAATAAATAAGTTATCAGCATATTTTACATTTGTATATGTGTTGTTGTTGTTTGGTAGTTGTTAAATATAAATAAATCCAACCCTGTAAATAACATCTTTTAATTCCATCGAAAACATAAATCTACTCTTTTTATAATATATTTATATGAAAAAAAAGTAAAGTTTTATTTTTGAAAGATGAGAGTAAACTTTTTGGTTTATTCTATTTATATTTTATAAAAGAATATAGAAGACGTATAAAATTCTCCGAGATTAATTACAAACTTAGCGGAATGTAAAAGATTTTCCCCAAGTTTAATGCTTTGCCAACTTTTTTTTTTTGAATAAATTTTTTAATATATTAAAGGATCTTGAGAAGAGCTAACGGCCTCTCGAACTCTCGCTTTATAGGATTCATTAAATTGACCAAAGTCTAGGATGTTCGGAAATTGAACCAAAGTTACTCCACCCTCTAACCTCCGCTCACCTCGAGGGTTTCGATGAAAATTTAATAGACGGTTTACTTCGTTAAACAAGTTTTATCTCCATTTCCTAAATGCTTAATTATACTTCTTCGAGAGAACTAAGAAAACAATAATAAATAGTTCTCATTAAACTTAATTCAGATTCAGATATTACTGGACTGCTTATCAGAATTGCGAATAATTTGTACGATATTAGTAGATGAGAGCTAACTATATCTTGAACACTTTCTTGAGGTCATTAATATAATAATATTATTCATAAAATAGTATATACAGGACAATTTAGAGAGCATCTTCTTTGATCTCTATCCTTTTAATGAAAATTATTAGGCAATATTAATGGTATATCACTCATAATAAATATTAATTATAATTTTTAAGAAAAAATAAAAACCGACTTCAAAAAATTAATTATTATCTTATTTAGTTACAACTAAACAACGAAATATTAACATGAAATTACTTTTGAAGTCGGTACCAAACAAACTATACCTATAAGCGAGCATACCCTCCAAACGTACTAAGTAAGATCCGTCGAGTGCGATTCATAAAAGGTATATGTTTGGCACCAACTTTAAAAAGTAATTTCATGTTAATATTTCGTCGTTTAGTTGTAACTAAATAAGAATAATTATTTTATACCTTTTAGTGTATTTTATTTGTTGCATTTAATTTTTTGAAGTCGGTTTTTATTTTTTTCTTAAAAATTATTTTTATTTTTCTCTTTTTAGTGATGTTATTAATAGTGATGATATAATCAGAACTTGACCAAATTAATATGACACCATCCCTAAAACACCCCCTATCGGAAACATCGAAATCGGTTCATAAACAAAGAAGTTAGGTCTAAAAAGACTTAATAAAAAAGGTCTAATACCTATGAAAAAAAAAATGCGACCAATCGGAAGGTAGGCTGAACCCAATGCAAATTTTTTTCAAAATCGGTTCACAATTGGCGGAGATATGAGCTAACATAGGCACAAAAAAAAATTCAGTGAATAGAGAACCTCCTCCTTTTTTAAATTCGGTTAAAAATAGGATTAGTAGAAGAATCAAAAATTTATAAAAAATTAATGTTGCCATGCCTGTTTCAAAACAAAATAAATTTTTTATAAATTTTTGATTTTTGTAATTGTTAAGGTAGTTGTTTTGCGACAATACTAGCAAAAAGTTAATGCTAGAATATATAGAACAGACAATGAGGATTCATAATTCCATAAGTCCAAAACTTTTTGCTGTTTATGTACCACTACTAGCCAATCCCGTGCTCGTTTGAAAAATCTAGCAACACTGTCCGAGCTTGTATATATTTTATCATAGAAATTTCAGATTAAGTACATTATAAAGGGAGATATATAAAACAAAAAGTTCTTAATAAGCGATTGAAAGATGTTGCGACAATGGCTGAAGCAAAAAAAACGTCAAAAAAGTACTAAAGTTAACCCACTTAAATAAATGCACACAGGTTAAATAAATGCGCTCTTGCCAGCTTGTTTTAAGTGTAAATTTTTCATTATACATTTTTCATTATTTATTCATTATTATATCAGAAACTGTGTTGTAACTACGTATTAACATTTTCTTAAAAAATGTATTAATAGTTATTGTTTGGGGGTCAGATAGGCTAATCGGTAGCGTATCATCCTGCTAACCAAGTGGACCCGGGTTCGAATCCGACTCGAGGCATTCGGCTAAAATCTGACCCCCTGGGTAGAGACAAAATTTAAAAAATATATAGTATCGTAAAATGGCTTATGGTTAGAAAGGCCGAAAAGCCAAAAAAAAAAAAAAAAAAAAAAAAAATAGTTATTGTTTAATGTTGGATTAGTTTTTTATAACAATGAAAAGAAGAGTTCCTTAATTATAATTAAATATGTATGTAAACCGATATCCCTTATAGTGCAATGTATAAGAGTCTAAAAATCTCTATCTTTGGAATTTAATATCTCCGGAACTATATTGTTCGTAAATTTTGTTTTGCTACCAATCGATACAGAAGTATTTAAATAATAATCTATCTAAATTTCAAAAAAAATCCTAAAAAACCCATATGGTGAAACAACTATCTTAAAAAGGAAAAAAAGTTCAAGATTGTTGAGTAATTGAGGCGAAGAATGTATTATAGATATAATAAAAAAGATTAAGGATGTTTTGTCGCATAGTGGAATTGTCTTTTGACAAAGAGTGTTAAGATGGGCCATTGAGGAATACAAAATAAATCGACGAAACGTCTGGCTCATTTAAAAAATAACTCTGTTTTTTATTTATTGTCCAATTCCCTTCTATTCCTATTTTAATTATAATATTAATATTAAATTATGAGGCTTATTATATAAGTTTGATTTAAAAACAGAAATGTAAGTAAATTGATGAGTTTATTCATTTATTTATTACTAGCTGCAAGGCCCGCCTTCGGCGACCCTCTTGCTACCCAGGGGCACCCCCCCCTGGACCCCCCAACCCTTGAACCCCACCCTCACCACCCGCTCCCACCCACCACATCCCCCGAAACCCACCCCAGCACCTCCACCCCGGCCCCCACACCACCACCTGCACTTACCCACCTCGGACCCCGTACCCCATCCACCCCGGACCACCCCCGTGCCTTCAAATCACACCCACACCCCCGCCTTTCTCACTGGACTCCACCCCGGTCCACCACCATGCACCCCCACTCTACTCCACCTCTCCCCACCCCCATTCCACCCCCTGCAGCCAATTCTTGCATTTCTAGCCTTCTAGTGACCCACAGATTATGTATACAAAATTTGGCTTGAGTTTTAGGCTTTGAGAGAAAGAATTTTCATTTTTTGACCCCCACATTGTTGTGGTTAGTTTTGGATTTCTAGCTTTCTAGAGGCCCAGAGATTATGTGGTGGTTGAGTTTGATCCAGAGGCAAGAATTTACATTTTTTCACCCTCCCCCCCCCCCCCCTTTTTGGGTGTTTTTTGGGGGAAATCTTTTCACACAAAAGTTGTCAGAAATCACATCTCCTACAACTTTGTTTATCATAAAATTTGCAGAGGGTTAATAGTTTAGGAGTTATTTGATAATTTATACGTGCGCCCCCCAAATCCCTTCTGGGGTCAAAAATATCAAAAACGTTATATAGCTAAAAACGTAAGTTAGAAGACATTTGATGTAAATATGAAATTTCATAATAATCCCTTTAGCCGTTTTACGTGGATATTGAGCAACTTTTCGGAAACCACTGAAACAGACAGACATAATTACAGACATACAGACATACATACGGGCAGAAATTATCTGATGTAAATATGAAATTTCATAATAATCCACACTTCAGCCGTTTTTAACGTGAATCGTGAGCAACTTTTCGGAAACCACTGAAACAGACATACATACATACAGACAGAAATTTTGTTGAGGGTGTTTTCGTTCATAACTTTGCTTAGAAACGTGTGCAACCAAAAATTTGGCGTATTTGGAGAAATGTACAGACAAAACATTAAGTTTATATATAGAGATTTAACAATGGTCTGTTTAGATCGCGGGAAATGAAAAACAATAAATAAGACAATTTATTTTTTCTAAAAAGAAATGCATATTTCCTAATCTACCATTCTCAAAAACAAATTGCAAATTGAGAAGAAGGCGAAGTCTATTTCACTACTCAGAAAAAATCGTAATTTATTTCAATTTGGAAATTTTTTTGTCATTAGAGAAATTGAAGAGAAACTTGGCGCAAAGGTGAAGTTTATTAAAACAAAAAAGTGTTTAAATCTCCGTTCATAAATTTCTACCTTACAATAGCTGTTCAAATGAAAATCTGATTTTATCTTTTTTTTTCCTAAAATCTAAGTTAGAAGATAGAATGACCAAATTCTAATCTGTAATCAGTTATTCGTTTTAATCATTGTGACAGTAGAATGTACACAACATGTATCATAAAATACATATAAATTGAAAATTTCAAATTTGTTCAAATTTAATTTATGGGCTACAATGCCTACAATGCTTTGAAAAACGAAGGGATAGAAATTAATAGTCTTGTTTTATTTTTAAACGAAACCCTAAAAATCTATGTTTGCCAGAAATAAAGAGGATTTAAAAAAAAACATTAACATGATTAAATTTCCGTATTTAAATATTGAAGTGGACCATGTCTAGTTTTACAAGCTTTTATTTATGGAAATTTTGAAAAATTCCCTTTAGATGAGAACGAGTTTTAATCTTTTAACACATATCTTCATATTTTTCTTATTTAGTTTTTAATTAAAATTATAAATATGTCTACAATTTAAATAAAATAAAAATAAATTATTAATCAATATAATTTGAAGTTTTCTGCGAGTGGTAATCAGTGGCGAAGACATGAAGGAAACGATTTCTAAAATCAAAAATAGTTATCGATTGTTCTGTCTTATACTGGGAACCCCCAATCTACATTGCGTTTTTGAAGTTTCGATCATTCGTATAATAGGAAAGTTTAATACTCAATGTAAATCAATGGCTATTTTATATTTTAAGTCTTTTCCTCGATATATTCATTAATGGTTACCATTGATCGTGAAAAATTTCAAAAAAGCAAGGTAGAATGGTAGCTCTTCCAATTTTAGACAATAATTTATTTATTTCAAGCCCGATTCGCTGCAAACCGACTTTAATCTGATCCCTACATAATTGAGAAAAAAGTAAATAATATAGCATCGTAAAATGTATAATTGATAATCCTGAGAAAGCAAAAAAAAAAATAAACTGACACCTTCTGATGTGGCCATCCACTTGACTTTACCATACAACCTGGCTCTTCACTTATATTTAATATTTAACAAAATAATTTATTATCATGTAGGGGAGGGGTTATTTTTTGCATTTTTAGACTTCTGGGGCCCACTGATTATGTATACAACATTTGGTTGAGTTTGGTACAAGGCCCTATATTTTCATTTTTTTACTTTATACCTCCCCACTCCGACATTTTGGGGGATTAGTTTATGCATTTTTAGACTTCTGAGGGCCCACGGATTATATATACGAAATTTGGTTGAATTTGCTCAAATAGCCTAGATTTTTAATTTTTAACCTCCCTCTACCCCCCTTAATTTGGGTCAATATCCACCAAAATCTAATCAGCTCTTAATCTTAATGCACCAAAACTATGTGTGAAATATGGTTTTGATATTCACACTAGTTTTTGAGCTAGCTCGTCCACAAAAAATTGGTAACGCAAGTACTAACAGACTAACAGACATTTTATGGAAAAACATAATTTTTTCGATGTTCACTTATTAGGGATTTTTTGTAGACTGAAATGCTATGGTTTCGCCCAATTTCTTTAACCAAAATAGTTTCAGCCGTTTTTAAGATAATTCGAAAAAAGAAGAAAAAAAACACTTTTTTCATGCACGATTACAATACTTGACCATACCCTGTATGGTAAAGTAAAATTTTTTGTTTTTTATTGGCTTTTCGGCCTTTCTAGCCATAAGCCATTTACGATACTATTTATTTTATTTAAATTTGTCCCTACCCCGGGGGTCAGATTTTAGTCGAATGCCTCGAGTCGGATTCGAACCCGGGTCCACTTGGTTAGCAGGATGACACGCTACCGCCTAGCCCATCCGACCCCCAACTAAAATTTTTATTTATTTATACTATATATATATTTGCGTAGATTAATTTTCCGCAACGCTGACGTATGCTGCCGACAGGGTGCGCCGTTGGTATATTTGCGGCAAATTTGAAATATAATCGTAATTTGGACTCAAATTTTGAAATGAAAGACTCCAATTGATTTTAAATTAAGAAACATTAAATATATTGATAATTAATCCTCCCCCTTCACCACTAAAAAATTAAATATTCAATTCGCTTTTCTTTGGGCACAGAAAAGAAATCAATCACATCTTATTTGATTTATATTTTATATATTATTTGTTTATTTTTTAATAATTTGCCACTTTTTTATAATTTTTTGAAAATGTAAATTTTGTTATTCTTATTTTTTGATTTTTACAAAATAGAACGACTTAAGACACGGATGCCCATATGAGTTTCTCATGACAATACTGGATGGAGCAGCCTGTCATACAAACAACACCTGATCTCTTTTAAATATTTGGAGCCTTATATCGATTATCGATCCCAAATTTAAAAAAAATTATATAATATAATTCTTCTCCTCACACGATCCCACTTATTTAAATAAATCTATTTTCACACAAAAAATATCACAATGCTGTAGTTTATAGAAAAAAAAATACTTCCAGATTCATATCTCGAGCCTGATTTCTGTAGCTGTGTCAGGACGAAAATCAGGCGAAACTTTTAAGAGACTATGTATTTTCGGGAGTTTACAGGTATACATTTGGACTGTGGTTTTTTAAGAGGAATAAAATTTTTGGACCGAGACGCCGCCCGCCAGGTCACCAGCCCGGAGGGCCAATCTTCGAGGGCGTGCCAAAAGTGGAATTTTATAGATTGCAAAATATTTATTATTGAATTGCAAAAATTCGTAAATATGCGTTTTTAATATAGAATAGAAATAGAAAAGCTTTATGAACTTAAAATTAATACGTTAACTGGAGAGTGATAATGCAAATGAATTTGAACTCTCACTGAATGGGGGATTCCCTGGAAACTTCCCTTCAATCCACTCTCACAGGCATGAGCCCTAGCATGCTTTTTCCATTCCAATTTTCCCATAAGTTGTTTTGAAAAGACCATATTTGAAATTAAACAACAGAATACACACCTTTGGCAACAGGGGCTTTATAAATTGCTATTTATTCAACATGACAGTTCCATGATAATGAAGCGTATCGTTGGATCATAGCTTGTCATTCGATTTATTTTTTCATTCATCATCATTCGTATTGTTTCGTGACGATCATCTATTTTCAAAATCCTCCCTCTTTCATAAATGCTTGCTTTATAATTCCTCTGTTCTATTTTCCCAGCAAGGATAATTATTCTATATATGCAAAAGCACCAATATAGAGCTATCTTAAATACCCTGGGCGTTTTATACAGGGTGGTAAAAAAACAATGATCACTTATTTTGGTAGGAGGTAGTATATATACTGTTACAGGGAAAAACAAATATGCACCTTAAGACCTATTACGCACTGTCGACTGGTCGCCGCCGACTGTGAATTTCTATAGTTTAAATAAGTGTTTAAGCACTTGGTTGCCGGTCGCGTAGTGTGAAAACTATAGAAAGTCAAAGTCAGCGGCGACCAGTCGACAGTGCGTAAAAGACCTTAGTCTTTCTAATCACAGCTGTTGTAGCAATGTTAAGCAATAGCTGGAAAATAGTTTTAAGTTTGGTAAATTTACAAATTGTATTAAAAAAAATCGATATCCATCAGCATTGATGAACAGTAGATATGTTGAGCATTTTCTCCATAGGAATTTCTCAGGATGGTTTCCCGTCGCTTTCTCCTGTATTTCGGGAAGCGGCTCGGATTTTTGTCAGAGGGGATTTTTCTTACAGAAATGGGATTCGATTACAAGTAAAAGAGAATCGCTCGAGCAACTAAACTAGCGGTCCATCTTTTTGTTAACATCCTGTATAAATATAAAACTAAAGATTTGAGCATCTTTTTTTGAAAATAGTTGGAATGTTTTTCAAAAAATCAGCTCGGGTTAAAAATATTAAGAGAGAAAGAATTTAATTTTTAGGACAAAATATATGATTTTAGTAGAAATATTTTTATATATTGCGATATCAGAAAGGATCCATCCCCTTGGAAGATGAACCTGAGAACCGAGGGGTGAACCGCGACCTAATATGCTGTACAGCTACTTCCACTTGTACTTCCAAATATTTCCAAGTACTTCCAAATATTTCCAATTACTTCCAAATATTTCCAAGTAATTCCAAATATTTCCAAGTAATTCCAAATATTTTCTAGTACTTCCAAATATTTTCAAGTACTTCCAAATATTTCCAAGCACTTCCAAATATTCCCAAGTACTTTCAAATATTTCCAAGTAATTCCAAATATTTTCTAGTACTTCCAAATATTTCCAAGCACTTCCAAATATTTCCAAGCACTTCCAAATATTTTCATGCACTTCCAAATATTCCCAAGTACTTTCAAATGTTTCCAAGTAATTCCAAATATTTCCAAGCACTTCCAAATATTCCCAAGTACTTCCAAATATTTCCAAGTACTTCCAAAATACTCCCAAAGGGGTGTACGCCTACTTCCAATCGCAGATCCCCCTTTCTGAGAACTAACATGCTTTCCGGGCAGTTACCTCAACCCTGGAGACAAAAAAATGTATAAAGCTTAAAATTGATTGGTCAGGGAAAGATCAAAGAAATTAGTTTAACACATTTTGCCTGTGTGACCTATATGCGGTGAAGAATTAAATAATAAAAAACCTATTAACAGAGCAGAGAGTTCACTATTGATTAGTGGATAAAAAATACCTGGAACAATGTTGTTAATAATAATAATAATAACAATAAACAATCATATTACATTATATTTTAATTTAATCCTTGCAAATTATTAGCCAGCTAATTTCCGTCTGAAAAGTACGTAATGTGATTATTTTATATAATTTCATACTGTTTCAATTAAAAAAAATAAAAATAACATCAGGGTTATTTTAAACGGGATAAAGGGCTTTTTATTCGAAGAGAAATAAATAATAAATCACATATTATAAATGAAAATTAACAAAACATACCTCAAAGGATAGTATTTTTTTTCTTCGGGTATACAATTTCTACTACCACCGGGAAAGTATTTTTATTTCAAATTGGTATTTATTTATTTTTTTTCCTAAATGATATATTTGAATTAATAAATAATTTTATAGTTTTTAGTGACTAGGTTTGAAAAAACTATAAAAGATACAAAAAATGTACAAATTGAAATTGTTTCTTGTAGTAGAAGATTCTCTGGGATTATTTGTAAAGGTTAAATGTACTATAAAGAGCTGACCGGCAGCAGCTTAGCGAGAGGCTTGTTGTAGTCCCATTGAAACTTTATTAGCCTAAAACTTACACCCCCTCCTTCTCATCCCATCAAGTTGTAAGCAGCAACAATTACGTAAACTTCAAAAGAAAAATTTCGAGA
This sequence comes from Forficula auricularia, assembly GCA_024734495.1. Taxonomy (NCBI): domain Eukaryota; kingdom Metazoa; phylum Arthropoda; class Insecta; order Dermaptera; family Forficulidae; genus Forficula; species Forficula auricularia. The sequence goes on along the minus strand of JALMQS010000096.1, from coordinate 596,304 downwards.
ATTTCCAAAATTGTCTTAAAAATTATTCAGTTTGGTAATCTAACTATCAAAGTCTCAATGATTCTGAATATGTTCTAGATTTAAAGTAGCCTAAACGTGATGTTTCTATATATAAGTTTTTTCCATCAAGCAAAGGATAACCTCATTGATTTCTCCTTATGAAGAAACTATATTTGTTTGATAGGTTGACAGGTTGCCGGTTCAAATCCGGTCGGATACTGGAATTTTTTAATATTTATAATATATGTAGAATAAACTATAAATGTGTATGGTTATTTACTTAAAAATAACAATAAAAACACTAGTTTGAAGAAGTAAAATGGAGGAAAAAGTGAAAACTTTTCAATACTTGGTTCGCCATTTTATTTTTACCTAAGTTTTCTGCATTTTGCTACGGGAAATTCTAAAAGTAGAGAGCCTAAAATATAATTACTTTTCCGCATTAAAAATACAAACATTGTGTTACAAGTACGAACTTTTTATGATGTAATATTAAATTTTAACTTTAATAAATATGTTTCACCTAGAAACTACACTATCTCCCTGAATAAAATTTCTATGATGTTCCGTTATTAAGTTATTGTGGTTATCAGAATCCGGACACTCAAACACCCAGATAAAATTATGGTTGGAAATTTTTATTTTCCACGTTTCAGTCATTTTTAAGCATCCGATAGTATCCTCTCCAGTGTAATTTCCTGGGGAAATTTTTCACAGTGGTGGTTTCCCATTGTCTTTCCCTGAAGCCCTGAAGGGATCAGATTATAGCCGGTCAAACATTTGCAGCGACTCGGGCTTGAACCCGCTCTAGCTTTATTAGATGGTCTATAATCACTCGACCAACCTGATTCTATACATTAAGGCCATAGTTCCTTACTTAGGAGTAATTACACCCATAGGGGTATAATAGCTATTTGAAGAGGGTAATGAGACTAATTAATATAGTAGCGTAGAAAAATTTTCTAGTTCTCAAAGTATGAAAATATGTAGTAACTAAACTATCAAAGTTATCCAAACTTAACTGAAAGAACATTGAGAGATTTTAATAAAAAACATATGGTAAACAATCAATAATCTTAATAACTTTATTATTATAATTTCCGTCCATAATTTGTATTAATTTTTAAAGTTTATAATAGGAAAATTTGAAATTTCTAAATGTAAAGATCAATAAATAAATATTTCTGTTTTGTCTAGTTGGGGGCGATTTGGGTTATCAGGGTGGCAATAAATAAGTGGGGGCGATTTGGGGGCGATGAGTATTCAAAGAGGGAAAAATTAAAATAGTACTGTACAGTAGAAAGTTGCTGTGATTGATAACAAAGCAGTTTTCAAATTTCATTTATTTTTTCAAATTATAACTGTCAACTTTCTTAATTTTTCCAGATTCCAATTTAAAAATGAAAACATGTACTCCTGTTTTTTTAAATGTACGTCAATGATCTTAGCGGGGAGGGTAAGTTTTTGCATTTTTATAATTCTGGTGTCCCACTGATTATGTATAGAAAATTTCGTTGAGTTTGGTAAATGGCCAAGATTTTCATTTTTTAACCCTACACCCCCCATTTTGGGGTGTTCATTTTTGCATTTTTAGACTTCTGGGGTCCCACTGATTAGGTATACAAAATTTGGTTGAGTTTGCTCAAACGGCCTAGATTTTTAATTTTTAACCCCCCTCCACCCCCTTAATTTTGAGTTGATATGCACCAAAATCTAATCAGCTCTTAACCTCAATGGACCAAAACTACGTATGAAATTTGGTTTCGATATTCCGACTAGTTTTTGAAATAGCTCGTCCACAAAAATTTGGTAACTCACAGACTAACTAAAAGACTAAAAGACATTTTGACAAAACAATTATTATCTCAACAAATATAATTTTTTCAATGTTCACTTATTAGAGTTTTTTGTAGAGCGGAATACCCTGGTTTTGCTCAATTTTTTTAATCAAAATAGTTTCACCAGTTTTTGAGATATTTCAAAAAAAGAGAAGGAAAAAAACACTTTTTTCATGCGCGATTACAATACTTGACCATACCTTGTATGGTTGCTTTCGTTGTTTTTATATACGGTAATAAAATTATTTTAAATAATCAAACTGCTTTATTATTTCGACTTTACTTCAAATTAAAATTAGGCATACAATGAAAATAAAAAGAGGGCGATAGGTGTTAGTCAACCTCCAGAAAGGGGAGATGAGCCATAAAAGGTTGGGAACCACTAGTCTAATGTAATTATTAATATAAAGAATAGAAGGAACAATTGTTTATGTGAATATGCCAAATTTTTTGAAATTTATGTTTCTTACGGTCTTCAATGGTAATGAAGATAAAAAGAAAATTTAGACAAATGTGTAGTATGACTATTTGAAGCCCTGAAGAAGTCGGCAAAGTCGACGAAACGTTGGCTGATAAATAAAAAAGCCTCACATAAAGTCCTTATTTTCCTATTATAAGCTTTCAACTTAATAAATCTTTAGTTTTACATTTTGTTTTAACAAGGGTAAAGACACATCGGCTTGCTTGGTCATAAGGGTAACAAAACTGAAAAGGTTAGGAAACACTGCATTAAGAACTCATAAAATGATGCTAAAACTAAAATTATATTAACAAATTAAAAACTCGGATCGGTTTTTTCTTTGGGCTTCAATGATTTCGATGCGGTTTGCCTGTAGTGAACCGCCCCTAAGGATAGTGCCTCATCGGTAAGCATTTCGCGTTTCCAAATCGAGTCTAACCGGGGAGCATCCCTTGTGTCCTGTTTGTTTGATAGGGTGGACGTCCAGATTGAATTATCTCCATACGAATATTTCCACGCACGCGTGATTCTTATAGTAAAGGGAAAAATTCTTTCTAAAAAGGCTCGTTTTATTCGTCCCTATCGTCTGCTGTGTTTTTCAACGCTAGTGTGAGAGACAGACATACAGCCGATCAAATCACTTTTTCTGGTGTCGGCTGTCGTTATCACTTCCGCAGAACTGAGTTGATTGTCCTCGCGTCGTTCAAGAATTTATGTAACGCTTTCCTGTCAAAAATCCATAAAGAATGTCGTCGGAAATGGAAGAGAGAAAGCGTCGCAGCGGCTTCATTAGAATATTATATTTTATTTTATGATCCAATTTCGGAAATTTTATTCTATATAAAAAATTTTAGAATTTTTTTTTTTGGCAATATTTAAGAGAGTGGGAAGAAGCCTTGTGAAATCCAAGACGATAAAGATATTAAAACACAGTGTAAGATGAAATGCTCTTGTTATTTTACTTGCTTGAATAATTTTATAGAATATCACAAGAATATCAAAAAACAGCTGTCGTTTATTTTAGACTCACTTTAACTATCTCAAATAGAACCGTAAAATGGAAAATGGAAGAAAAACAGATATTAGTGAGAGAAAGAAAGAAAGAGAGCGTGTACCTATTCTTTAAAATGCTAGTATATTAAATAAGTACTTCAAAGTTTTACGGAACGTGAAAATGAGTAAATGAAAATTAATAAACAAATAAAAAATAATTGGGAAAATCCTGAGACTATCTTCTACTTAATCCGAAATGTCATACCTATATGATTTTTACTTTACCATACAGGGTATGGTCAAGTATTGTAATCGTGCATGAAAAAGTGGTTTTTTCTTTAGTTTTTTCCTTCTTTTTGTCGAAATATCTCAAAAACGGCTCAAACTATTTTGATTAAAAAAATTGAGCGAAACCAACATGGCATTTCGGTCTACAAAAAAGCTCTAATAAGTGAACATCGAAAACATTATATTTTTCGAGATGAAGGAGACAATATAAGAGTGTGTCTTCTGCTGGAATTATAAATTTTATTTATTTATAACGAGACTATAGTTTCGAGGGCTTTGCCCTCTTCATCAGTCCATTACAATGGATTCACATGAATTAATTTATGAATATATTCAAAAAAATCTAGGTCGTTTGAGCAAACTCAACCAAATTTCGTATACATAATCAGTGGAAACCCACAAGTCTAAAAATGCAAAAACTAACCGCCCGAAATGAGGAGGGGGGAGTCAAAAAATGAAAATCTTGGTCATTTATCAAACTCAACCAAATTTTGTATATAATCAGTGGGACCCCAGGAGTATAAAAATGCAAAAACTTACTCCCCCTACATGATTATAAATAATTTTAGGGGCCAGGTTGTATGGTGAGGTTAAGTGGATGGCCACATCAGAACACGTCAGCTTATTTATAAGTCAGAAGGGTTGTATTGAATTTATGTAGTTCAATTTTAAAGCAATGTGAATGTTAAATAATATAATCAATAATTTCTTATGTTAATTCTACATTTGAAAATTATTTTATTATTTTGAAAAAGAAAAATGAATTGAGCACCCAACAGGATTCGAATCACTGTCTCTCTTCTTTAGCCGATGAGCGCCTTTACCAGCTAGGCTACGTGTGATTCCGCCAGGAAAGCTCTTTAGATCGAATTTTCTTTCCGAAAGATAGCCAATTGTCCAAATAGCCGGTTGGCACTTGGGTTCAATTCTCAAGGCTATGTATGAAAACAACCCTTCTGAAATCATAAAAATTATCCATAACATATTTTTTTTTAAGTAGGTGACAATAGAGATTTTTCCAATAAAATTGAAATTTGCTACTTTGGGCCCTAAAAACTCAAAAAGTACAAAATAAACTACAATGGTGCTGTAAAAAGAAAATATGTGTGAGCCTCATCCACATAAGCTCTTGGGGGAAGTGAAACTTCTTTAGTCCTAGATGTTATTCAAAATAATTTAAATTTCCTAATTTTAATAAATTTTATTTGTCATGAAATATTAGTGGGTTTTAAAACAATAATTTAAATTTGTTAATTTTAATAAATTTTATTTGAAATGAAATATTAGTGGGTTTTAAAAACATTATTTACCTTCTATTGAATCATTTCCCCTTTATTGTAACAAAAAACATCAAACAGATACGTCGCTAAAGACGTTTCACTTCAAAAAAATAATTTATTTTTTGAAGTTTAAACAGTGACGTGTGTGTCATAGGTTTCTTTTTTCTTTATTTAGAAATGTTCACAGGGAATTATCAAATAAATAATTGTTTGGGATTGGTGCTTTTGTTTTCCAATGTAAATTTTTTTTATAGATGTATTCATACTTTGGGGAAAAACATAATTTTTAATCCTAATTTATTAGAAAATTCTCTCTGTGTCATTTAAAATACGAGAAAAGTGTCAGTGCTAAACACCGTATTATAGGAATAAGTCATAGGATATAGGTTATCTTCTGTGCCATAATATTTTGACCTTCCCCCCCAAAAAAAAAACAGTAATTAAAAATTAGAACGATGTGGTTTTCGAAATAATTTTGATAAATTTCATATACTTTATTTAAAATCCTATATGAAATAATATAAATTATCGTTTAAATTCCTGATTTACTGCTCATCCTACTTTAATTAATGATCCCTATTTGAGTTTAGCTTTATTATGAAAACCCATTTTCTATCTCCATTATTATTCTACTGTTTACTTATTTATTTATTTATTTTTTGTTATATTCAAATTTTGTTTATTCATTTGTTCAGTCCATTAAGTGGATTAAGAAGAGAATAAAAACACAAAAAAAATACGAGATACATTCTACAAATAATAATCAACTTTTCCATTTGATGAATCAGCTACTAAATTTCGGTAAAATTAATATTATTCAACATTCCATTATAAATGATTAAGTATAAATAAACTCCAAATTGAAAATACGTAAGAGATAATTTATTTACCATAATTTCATAGAATATTTCGATTCATTGATTGTATGGCATTTATACTTTCAATGTTTTGTTTGTTTGTTTCTGGTCGTTGGTGAGAAGAATGTAATCGAAGATTGGTTTGTATTGGTGAAGCCGACTAAAAAGCATTGCTTATTGACGATGTATTATACGAATGTACTAATGATGTGAAACCTATCTAGGCATAAAATCTTAATTATACATGATTAATAAGAGAATCATCGATTTTCTATATTACTTTCACTTACATAAATAAAGTACAAGTAACTCTCTTATAGCATTATTGCCACAAATATGGTTGCACTCTAAAACAGTTTGAGACTAAGGTGTGTGAGTGTGGGCTTAAAAATGTTAATATAGTCAATAACTTAAGGTAGTTCTTTCACGACAATCCACACAAAAGTTTAGCCTCTTAACCACTCTATACATATGAACGGTGCTAAAATTGTAGGTTATGTTTTTTAACGTGACTGTACTTCTCACACTACTATATCCTCTTTATGAATGGATTGTTTCCAAGTAATTGTTCTTATATTCCCTACACTAAAAACAATCGTTCAAATATGTTTTTTTTATTTTTTACAAAACTACGAGGTAAATAATTTCAATTTTTTTTTAAGTTGCTCCGAATATATTATTATAACAAATATTAGTTTTTCATCAAGATGGTGAACGTCCTTCAATGAATAAAAAAAATAATGATCAATTTCCCACCCTTTCCCAATGTAAGATATGTAAAAAATTTGATTTTAAATTGCAATTATTTCATGTTTAGTGTGGTAAATCGTTTTCAAATTTTAACAGGGTGATTATGCTTTTGACTTATATTCCAAGTTTAGAAGACTTTTTAAATTTTTGAATTTGTGAAAGAACTACCTTAAGAAAAGTAATTAAAAGAGACAATAGAAGAGTGTGTATCCTGTTGGAAAAATATTTTTTTTAATTTATTTATAATTAATTTGAAAGTTTATAATAGAAAAATAAGGACAAGTTTTTATGTGTGACTTTTTATTTATCATTCAACGTTAAGTCGACTTTGCTGACTTCTTCAGGGCTTCTACAATTTTAAGAACATTATTAATATCAAGTTACAATAGTACATTATAATTTCAGAACAAACATGCATTAATATTTTACCCACCAAATAGTCACGTCACAATTTCGTCTAAATTTTGGGTAAAATATTGATACATGTTTGTTCTGAAATTATAATATACTCTTATAATTTGATATTAATAATGTTTTTATAGACTGTAGTAGCCCTGAAGAAGTCGGAAAAATCGAAGAAACTTTGGCTGATAAATAAAAAATCAGACATACAAAACTTGTCCTTATTTTCCATATTATAAACTTTCAAATTAATACAAATTATGGAGGGAAATGATAATAATTTATTTATAATGAGATTATAGTTTCAAGGGTTTGTCCCCTTCATCCAGTCTATTAAAATTGATTCACAGGAATTGATAGTTCAATTTAAGAAAAATAAATACAATTCATTCTAAAAAATCTGATAACGTTTAATAAAAGTTCAAAACGTTCCGGGAGAATTTCTCTCTAACTGTGAGATATATTTTATTTCAAACATTGAAGAAGGATAACATTGAGAATCCGATATCTCGGTGGGGGCTAAATAAGTATAATAATATTAGACTGAGATTTTGGCCAGAATTTTATTTATCTAAAACAGTTTCTGAGACAATAATGAATAAATAATGATAAATGTATAGAGAAAAATTTACACTAAAAACAAGCTGGCAACAACGCATTTATTTAACCTAAAAAGTGGGTTAACTTTAGTACTTTTTTTTAACGTTTTTTCGCTTCAGCCATTGTCGCAACAGCTTTCAATTGCTTATTAAGAACATTTTGTTTTATAAATCTCCTTTATAATGACTTTATCTGAAATTTCTATGATAAAATATATACAAGCTCGGACAGTGTTTCCAGAATTGTCAAACGAGCACGGAATTGGCTTGTAGTGGTACATAAACAGCAAAAGTTTTGGTCTTATGGATTATGAATCCTTATTGTATGTTCTATATACTTCTAGCATTAACATTTTCCTAGTATTGTCGTGAAGCAACAACCTTAAGATTACCAAAAAAATAGACTTTCCAGAAATTAATTAAATATTTATCTATTTCAATCTTTAACATATGCTATTAAAAATCCAAATTTATTATTATTATTTCTCAAGTTCATTATATTAATAAAATTTCTGATTGTGAATAAATACATTTACATAATTCTAATGATGTTTTTAATAAGGTATTGAAAAAATCTGTACTCACATTTCTTGGTAAAGGTGCATCAGTAGACACAGAGCACTTGTATAGTTCCAAACAGCAGATCACCCTTAGTCCTGGAAAGTAAAAATTTAGAGAGAATAAATAAAGTGAAATATCATTATTTAGATATTTTCAAAATATTACTCGATCATTATCTAGTACCACTTGACTTTTTGAGAAATTTTAAGGTACCACCAGACCTAAATATTTTAATAAACGTATAATATTTACTCTTCTAAAAGTGTTACAAAGGCTTTTTGAATTAAATTCCTGAGAAAACTTCATATTTAATGGTTAGATATTTTAGGTTAAAAAATAAAATGAGAGAGTCTTCTTTTTTTTAAATAAAATAATTTTTAATTATTTCTAGAGACTATAGTTTCCGAAGGCATTGCCTTCATCATCAGTCTATCACAAATATTTCAAATTAGTTACAAATTAAGATTTATACATTGAAAATTTTGAAAAATATATAATGTCTTTTTCTTCATGTTTCCTCTTGGGAGATTAGAATATAACTTAGATATTTGTTTATTTATAACATGCTTGTAATAAAGGAGAAATAAAAAGATTAAAATGGTATTAATTTACAGTTTTATTTATTACCCATAGGTCTAAAAACAAACTCTGCAAAAAATTAATCATCTTACAAAATATACTTTTATAGTCTTTAGTGCGAAACTTGTTGTTGTTTGCCTGTGATTAAAATATCAACATTAGGAGTAATGGAACTTATCTTTACTCTTAAGTCCTCTTCAACACTTATTCTGCTTCTATGTTTATTTTTCATGTACAAGAGTTCAGAAAATCCACTCTCACACAAGTAACTACATGTAACAAATGGCATCAAAAATAGCAGAGCTTGCCGGAAGATCAAAGGGTACTCGGTTTTACATCCGATCCAGAAGTTAATTAAAGATTTCTCTTTAAAATAATCTTTCATGGAACTATCTTCTGTAAGATCGATAAAACTTTCTTTTAGTTCCAATTCATTTGGTGAGGTTCCCGAAAAAGGTATTTGTGATCCAGTCCACTTTTGAATAATCTTCAGAGAAATACTTCTTAAAGCTTTTTTGAAGGCCTTCCAAGTGAACAATGATATCTGCAACCACATCTGGCTTTGGAGATATTTCATTTTCTTCAAAAAATGATGATAGAGTGGGAAATGCAAATAAATTCTCCTCCTGTATTTGTGAACAAAACAGGACCAACTTTCTCTTGAAGGAGTTTATTTTGTCACTGGCTGTGAAGGCTGTTGTGTTTGGTCCCTGAAGTCCCAAGTTCAGTGTGTTGAGTTTGTCAAAAATGTCGGCTAGATAAGCCAATCTTGACAACCATTCTTCATCAGCAAACAATTTTTTCATGTCATGATTTTTTTCACTTAAAAACATAAAAACTTCTGATCTCAGTTCAAAGAGACGGTTCAAAATTTTTCCCCGAGATAACCACCTCACTTCTGTATGCAGGAGTAAAGTCTTGAACTTGCCACCCATTTCTTCACACATCAAGGAGAATAATCTTGTGTTTAGAGCCCTAGCCTTTATGAAGTTAATAACTTTCACAGCATCTGATAGAACGGAGTTAAGATTTTCCGGCATACCTTTAGCAGCTAATGCTTCTCGATGGAAGACACAATGCGTAGTTTTTTTGCATTCAGGAGCAACTTCTTTTATTTTTGCTGCTAGCCCTGTCAATCTTCCTGACATAACCTTGGACTACTTTGAGCACATATTCATCAATTACCTTAAAAATGAGTTCCGCTGTGGTATTTGATTCAAGTGGTTTGCAGAACAAAAACTCTTCTATAACATCTCCTGCAGAGACAAGCAGCTGAGTAATGTTTGCGTGCTCACTGCTCATGGGTACAGAAGCTATTAATAGCATGTTGCTCACATCACTCACGCGCACCACCTGAAACGTTCCCGCGTACCACCAGTGGTACGCGTACCATCAGTTGGGAACCCTGATCTAAGGTATTAAAAATAAATTTGTTTACATGACAGAAGAATCGAAGGTCGAACCTGAGTAATTAAATTTGTGTTATTGGCAGTGGTATGATTAAAATGTATAAATTTCAAAGCAGCGAAATTTTAATATAAGATTTTATATATTCAATAGTTTCTTGTATATGCTAATTTTCAAGGAAACGACAACCTTTCTAATATGTAAGCAAATTATTCATAGAGATGTTTTTTTTGCGTATAAGAATAATATTGAATTATAAAATATTAATAAATAACTGTGTACTAATTAAAATCCACAAAATGTAGTCTGAATTCGAACTTGATTTATGATGTTGGTGCGTCTGGATAGTAGGCAACATATCGCATCAGCGAAGAAGAATGAAAAGCTGCTTAAGAGCTAGAGCGAGTCCAGTCATTGATGGAATGCTTATGGCATGTAAGTCATCTTCCGTATGATTGAAAGGATAATTCTTATATAAGCTTTAAATAGGTAGAGAATAGAAAAAGTAGAGTTTACCATAAAAACATTCGAGTTTTCCCGATTGCTGTCTTACTGCTATATTTAATATCATTTTATATATAGTGGGGCATAAAGATCTACCACATTTTGAAGAGAGTTGAAAATGAAAAAGATTTAACTAGAAAAAAACTGAATATATTTTTGAAAATAAAATAAAACAATTTTTTTAATGTGTTTTAAACATTTTATCAGACGAATAAAGGAGAGAGAAATTTTATATACGTATTTTGTGGGCCCCCAGTAGGATAGAAATGCAAAAACTAACCACCCATAAAAATTTTTAAGAAAAAATAAAAACCGACTTCAAAGAAATTAAGTGCAACAAATATAAAAATACACTAAAAGGTATAAAATAATTATTATCTTATTTAGTTACAACTAAACGACGAAATATTAACACGAAATTACTTTTTTAAAGTCGGTGCCAAACAAACTATACCTATAAGCGAGCGTATCCCGCCAAACGTACTAAGTAAGATCCATAAAAGGTATATGTTTGGCACCAGCTTCAAAAAGTAATTTCGTGTTAATATTTGTCAGTTTAGTTGTAACTAATATAAGATAATAATTATTTTATACCCTTTTAGTGTATTTTTATTTGTTGCACTAATTTTTGAAGTCGTTTTTATTTTTTCTTAAAAATTTTTATTTTCTCTTTTTAGTGATGTTATTAATAGTGATTATATCATCAGAACTTGACCAAATTAATATGACACCATCCCTAAGACACCCCTTTCGGATAAAAAAAGAACCATCGAAATCGGTTAATAAACAAAGAGGTTAGGTCTAAACAAACCTAAACAAACCTAATAAAAAAGGTCTAATACCTATGAAAAAAATCGAAAAAAAATGGGACCAATCGGAAGCTAGACTGGACCCAATGCAAAAAAAATTTTCAAAATCGGTTGACAATTGGCGGAGATATGAGGTAACATAGGCACAAAAAAAAAAAAAAAAAAAAAAAATTCAATCGAATAGAGAACCTCCTCCTTTTTTGAAGTCGGTTAAAAATAGGGGAGAGAGTCAAAAATGAAAATTCTAGCCCTTTCGATCAAATCATCTATACAAAATTTGGCTAGTTTTTACATTTATAGCCTTCCGGATGTTCACAGAATATCACGTACTACAAAATTTCATTGAGTTTGGTCGAAAGGGCTAGAATTTTCATTTTTGACCCCCGCCTACCCCCCCGCGATAATGTTTAAAACACATTGAAAAAAAGTATTTTATGTTCTTTTCAAAGAATATATTCAGTTTTTTTCTAGTTAAATTTTTTCACTTTATTATACCTCTTCAAAATGTGGTATATCTTTAGTCCCACCCTGTATACAATTTATTTATCTTATAAAATCATCTATGTGAAATTTTAACTTTCTAATTTCAAGTGACAGACATAGTTTAACATGGCACATATGACTTCTATTTATAAAGAAGTTTGTTTATTTAAATAATATTTAACCAATTTTTGAGAACTAATATTTTATGGAAAACATGGCTATTTTTTTGCAGCAGTGTATGATTATTTTATTTTTCAAAGAAATACATGAATTGAAAAGATTCTTTTAAAAAAATAACTCTATTTATTTAGTAAATGTATCATCGAAAATCGCCAATAAAGCTTGAAATGTGAGTGAAAAGAATAGACATCTGCTCAAAAGCGATTCACAAGGTTTCCATTTTTTCCCCTTAGTTCCGATTTATAGAACTAATTTATCAAATTCTACTATGCGAATATTCTATTGAACCAATAGACATGACAATTTGAACAGCTCCAATATAAATAGATTTTAGATAAATGTCAGAAATTTCTAGTAGAATCCGAAAAAGCTAGAGCGGTATTGAATTCACTATATTTTTCTTAAACTTCTAAATCGTGCATAAAAACATATAACGAATAATGTTTATCAAGCCAAACCTTGGTTTCAACAGTATTTTTTTCGCCTAAAAAGCAATGCTTTATTAACTCACGAAATTCCTTTTTATCCATTTTTTCAAAGTAACTAAAAGTTCTTTCACTAAAAATGCTATAACTCAGATACTAATAGTGCAACAGCTGTCAAATTTATACACGCGTCTTTTGAAGGTTGGGGCTAACTAAAAATCATATGGATTTGATACTAGTGGCGCTATTTATGTGTCAGCCTACGAACTTTTCAGCCCGCTGAGTACATACATAAATATATGATAACAGATATTGTATATATGTAAAAGTATTGCATCCTGAGGTCTGAGGGAATCTATTTCCATGGTTATAAAATTTACTTTAACTTTTTCAATCCTCCGTGAAAGTAAACTGATGCCCTTCATAGATGAAAATCAGATTAAAAAAAAAAAAGGAATGGGTTTTGTGACTACCAGAAACCAATGAGATAAGCTTATCAAAATATTGAATTGTCGTCGGTCGTTGTTAAGTCTACAACGTTTAAAGTAAATCTGATCGCTTAAAGTGTGGCAAAATCGAGCCCAAACGAGTCAGTTACATACATACATACAAACAAACAAACAAACAAACATGCAAGTGAAACTAATAAAAGCGTGTTAAAAAGTGACCAAAATAGTGAGTTTGAAGTTGAAATTGGTGGTGTTCCACAATAAGGAAATAGGCCAAATAAATTGAGTTAAAACATGTAGTTATAAATCTCGATATATTTCGGGTGGTTAGCCCATCATCAAGAGTTTTACAGAGACTAAAGATAAAAGTAGATTGACATTTTCTATATCGAGAAATAGTGATCAAATTGGGTAAAAATAAAAGTGTATTACAACATAAAAAAATATGCATCAAATATGTTTTTTATGTTGTAAAAATATACTTTGTGGTGGTCTGGTTCCACGTTCCACCACTCAAATGGTCTGGAGTGAATATATTATGTTTATAATTGACTATAAATTATAATTTTTATTATTTCATTGTGGGTCAAAATATTTTTTAACACATATGTATTTTACCGCACTCCCACCATGCGCGCAAGTACCTGGTCCACTCTGCTTAGGCCAGACAGACTGGCCATTCTCTGTACAAACTATCATTGACAGTACTATTAAGCATTATATATAGTTGGGTCAAATCCGTAGTCAAAATGTGTCACCAGCTCTTGGACTATGAAAGCTTGTTCTACCTCGACAAACAATAGCGTAGTTTAGTTTCCCCTCTATATAAACAAACTTTTATTTGAAACTTTTTCCATATAATGCACTGTTTTTACTGGTTCAAACCTTCCATTCATAAATTAATTCCTGTGAATCAATTGTAATAGAGTGATGAAGAGGGCAAAGCCCTCGAAACTATAGTCTCGTTATAAATAAATAAAATTTATAATTCCAGCAGAAGGCACACTCTTTTATTGTCTACTTCAATATAAAAAAATTCTGCTACTCTCGGCACAAAAACTTTCATATTAATGAAAAACAGAGTTTTTATTAAATGGGCCAGACGTTTTGTCAATTTATTTCGTCTTCCTCAGTGGCCGATCTTATCACTCTTTGTCATAAGATAATTCCACTATGCGACTAAACAGCTTTAATCATTTTTATTATTTCTACAATACATTCTTAGCCTCAATTACTCAACAATCTTGAACTTTTTCCCCTTTTAACAATTAAAAAAAATCAAAAATTTATAAAATTTTTATAAAAAGGGAAAAAGTTCAAGATTGTTGAATAATGAGGGCCAAAAATGTATTGTAGAAATAATAAAAAAAATTAAAAATGTTTCGTTGCATAGTGGAATTGTCTTTTTGACAAAGACTGAGGGCCACTGAGGAAGTCGAAATAAATCGAGTAAACGTCTGGCCCATTTAATAAAAACTGTTTTTTATTTATTGTCCAATTCCGTACTTTCCCTGTTTTAACTATTATTTTATAATTATTTATTGAACACGAACAAATAATACTAATAATTTCGACGTTTCGATCGAGATATTCTGCGAGTCATTCTCAAGCATGAGCACCCATTCTGATTTTAGGTTAACTGAAATGGCCATGTCATTCCTACTGGACTCTAATCGCAGTCTATATAAGGCTTGGATATCACGTGGCCATTTCAGTTAATCTAAAATCAGAGAGGGTGCTCATACTTGAAAATGATCGCAGAATATCTCGATCGAAACGTCGTAGTTTATTGTATCATTTGTTCGTGTTCAATAAATAATTATAATTAATTATGTGTGATTTTACTAAAATTTCAATTCTTAATAAAATTAATCACAACAATAAAAGCTTCAATAGCTTCATTACTGATAAATATACACCTATTCTTTTATCTTGAAAAATTTTGAAGAAAATAATCTATCAGCTTCAATGGCATGGTTAATATTTTGAATTAGTGAAATATTATTGTAGTCATAAGATTAGGATATTAAAACGCGGTCCATAAACAGATTCATATTATATACCAAATTCGTCGAATTACGTCATGAACCTTTTATGATAAAATCTCACAAGAATCAAATTTGTTAAAAACTTAAAGTAGGAACTTGACCATAGTGAAGTGTTCTTTTATGAGAGGCAGGTTTAGACTTTTTTAGACTAATGATTTTTACCGCGAGGCTCCTGGTGGGTATGCAACCTTCTCATTTGCACGCCCTTGATCAATGTCGAAAGGGCTTTAGCCACTTTTTGCCCAGAGAGCAAATAAAATCTCTTTTGTCCGTTTTTCTGTTGGTGTTCTATTGACCAATCTCGTTTGTCTTTTGGTTAACTTTCAATGCTGTATTTAAAATGCAAACTCATTTCAATTTGAGTTAACAGATTGAAGGCTTGGGAATGTTCCGGAAATTTCATTCGATCATTAATTATTCAGCTTGGATGTCATAAACACTCTTACTTCAAACAAGATTTTTAGATAATATTTTATAGACTTTTTGGTTATATTCTCAAGAAAAATAAACTTGGAAAAACTTTAAAGGAGAAAAAATATTCAGTGTTTAGATTAACCATCAAGCAAAATAAGCACATGCTTAGGACAAGGCAAAATAGCACCACGGAAATTTACTTACTATTTTACCATCCAATCAAAATAAAAGGTAATCTCTCTAGAACTCTAGACAATGTTACTTTTTTTATTATGAAGAATGTAATTAAAAATGTCCCTTATTTTAATTTAGTGATCATTAGTTTCAAATATTTCGAATGCTTGCAGCACCACTTCTTTAGGGTTACTTTGAAATTGGAATCGGCAAGTTTTAGTGGATGTAAAAGGTCTTAAATTGATAAATTCAGTTGTTTCATGTCCATTTTTTATTTAAATAAAAAATTAATAGGTTTTTTGGACAATTTTTTATTTTATTAACGTGTTTTATTAATTTTTGCACAACTTTTCGTCCGTTTCCGGACTTTATCAAGTGCTCAATCAGTTAACACATTAAACGTCTATAAAATAGTGAGACCATCGAGAAAACAATCAGTGTACTATAATATTAGCCAACACATATATTCAACGAGCAATCAATTGAAAACTTAGATCATATAGAAATTGATATTTAGATGTATTGCAAAGTAATTACAAGGTATTCACCACTGTACCACCTTCATAATTTTTAATTATATCCCATCCTACAAGTACATTGTTATATAATTATAGATTTATTTTGGCAACAGCGATTTTACCTAAACTTTTAATATTTTTTTGGAGTTAGGTGTCTTGAGGCAAGATGCGAGGTAGGTTTCACAAAAAACCTACCTCGCATCTTGCTCAAGTTCTATTATTATATTAAAATGTTTCACCCAGAACCAACAACTAACTCCTTATAAGTTAACGAGTTAGGTGTCGTTACTACGTGACGGATTGTAAATAAGAGCAAATTAAATTTATGTGAAATCTACCTTTTTAATTTAATTTTTATTTAATTTAATTTGATCTTAAATTTTTAATGGATATCCAGAGGATATGAGAACTAATTTCTCAGTAAAGCTTCTGCTCTATATGTGTGTCATAATTTCATTTCAACAAAAGCTGTAAAAGAAATATTAATTCTTAACGAGATTTTTAAAAGTATTATAGAATACAATATTGAGACGTGTAAACAAACAGGTTATACTTATGGAAAGTGGTGTAGGTTTTAGGTGAAACATGATGTTAGTTAATAGAGTAAAGGGTGTGTAGTTTCACAGTGAATGAAATAAAACTGAAAGAGGTTTATACAAACTCAATATATTTCGGATTATTAGTCCATCATCAGGAGTTTACAAGTTAATACTATCATCAGGAGTTTACAAGTTAATACTATTAACTTGTAAACTCCTGATGATGGACTAATAATCCGAAATATATTGAGTTTGTATAAACCTCTTTGAGTTTTATTTCATTCACTGTGAAACTACACACCTTTACTCTATTAACAAACAGGTTAAGTAAATATTATACTTTATTTATGTTGTAGGAATAGAAGAAGAACAACGAATCGATGGAGATCTTAAGGACCAGGAGAAGAAGATGAAGAACTTTAGATAAATTGTGAACGACTTAGACACTGTAATATCTGTACCAAAGCTCCAAATGGGTATGTACAGTTGTATAAATGGAATCAATAAATTAAAAATTTAATACAATTGAATCGGTCATTTCAAAAACCACCTAAGTCACACAATCAGAACTTTTCAGGAATAAAACTTAAGTCACTGATTTGTGTAGTTACCATAGGACCACATGTGATACCGTAAGAATAGTTTTGAGAATCTGGTCAAAAACTTTATATTTAATAACTGTTTGAGAGAATTTTTCGAATATCATATAAATTAGGAATTACAGAGATGTATATTATTTCTCATCATATTGTAAGTTTTGTTTCATTTTCAACAATAAAAATGTTATTGTACACTATTGTTTAATTTTGAATTAAATATATATGAGGGCAACAAGAGCTTTTAGGCATTAGAGCTTATAAAGATAATAATTCAGCCCTGCTCCGGATTGATGAAGATTTGTACAGCCTTTTCTAGAAGGATAAAAATTTAGTTTTAGGAATGATAATAGGAAAAAAGAATCAGGAAGGGGACGGGGAGTCTTCATTAATATTATCTTTCAATATAAACAAAGGGGGCAATCGATGAATTTTTCCTCTGAATCATTGACCATTCATTTTTTATCAGAAGGCACACGTGCAAAGGAAATGTATCATTTATATAAAATTAATATAAATAAAGAGGTGCAGCTGGCAACTGGGGTTTTAGCTTTTTGACCAGTATGCAATTCTCTTCATAAGAATATTTACTTAAATAGGAAAATAAGTTTATATAAGATTAAGAGAGGGCCACCTGCAACTACGATGGCTCTTTTAATGAAATTATTAATAAGAAGGGGAGAGATGGGAAACTATAAATAGAGCCACCAGCATGTGCTGAAGATATTCTCGCTCCAACACTTGATCTGTTAACATCACTTGTTGAATTTAGCCTTCAGCTAAGTACTTTATAAAATTATACACCAAGTTGTACTTTTACTATTTTATGAATAAATCACTTAAAAACCTACCAATCTTCAACTTTACTTCACGTTGTCCGTAGTGGCAGCAACAATTGACAAAACCTTTACACCCTACATCGGCACCCTCAACAGTATGTTCGATATATTTCTAGTAAAACCGGGGTTGTTGATTGATGCGTAAGGTATAGATTATTGAATTTTAATTAATCCACAATATATTAATAAAAAATAGGCAGCGCCCGACAATCCTAAGTAGAACCTGTAGATCAGGGGTTCCCAAACTGTGTACCGCGGCGCCCCAGGGAGCCACGGCCTCTTCACAAGTGCGCCGCGTAGCTTAGTAATTATTTGAAGCAAGACATTTGCACTAACTAGACAAAAAATAAAGTGAGAAGCTAAAAATTTATTTAATATTCATTTTTATCTCTTACTTATGATTAGAACATACACGAGGGGTGATCCCCAATTGGAAGTAGGTGTACACCTCTTTGGAAGTATTTTGAAAGTACTTGGAAATATTTGGAAGTACATGGAAATATTTGGAAGTACTTGGAAAAATTTGAAAGTACTTGGAAATATTCGGAAGTACTTGGGAATATTTGGAAGTACTTGGAAATATTTGTAAGCCTTTGGAAATATTTAGAAGTACTTGGAAATATTTGGAAGTACGGGGAAATATTTGTAAGTACTTGGAAATATTTGGAATTACTTGAAAATATTTGGGATTACTTGGAAATATTTGGAATACTGTGAAATATTTTTGAAGTACTTGGAAATATTTGGAAGTACAAGTGGAAGTAGGTGTACAGCATATTAGGTCGCGGTTCACCCCTCGGACATACATAAACCGAAAAAATTTAACATTGTCACCCTCGAAATAATCTGCAAATATATACAGAGGGTTGTGGTCTGAATTTTTGATTTTTCATAGAAAAATAAACTAATAGTTGCCAAGATATTTTTATCGATTTTAATACAAGAGTATTTAGACAGACCAAATACAGTATTTTGTTTTCATATATGTACTTTTACATAGAAGTAGGGCAACATTGAAAAATTTTATTTGAAAAAAGGCGTCGTGACTCGGAAAAGTTTGGGAACCCCTATTTATCTTTTTAAACAAACATGAATACACTCACCTGACGGACATCAAATTTTAACAGCTGTAAAGGAATAGCTGATAAAATTAATCTAAGAATAATATATTAATTTGGTAGTTTCAATTAAATTAATAAATACATTTTGACAATGTAATATTTTAGTATAAATTATTATATTCAACGTCAAGATTATAGATATTAAACAATCAACAGAGAGTTAGTGTTTGTGTTTCAACATTATCAAACAATAATATTTTCTTACTAAAGATAAAGTCAAACCCATTTATTACAACCAGATAATAATCATAGTTAGGTCATTTCATTAAAAGGATTATTAATTAATTATTTATCTGAATTTCATGATCATAATTAATTTGTAAGAAAATTAAAAATATGAGGTTTGTTCCACTGTACTTTCAATGACCACCTTTTTGAAACTATTTTTTTTTATTATTTGATATAAGAAAATATAATTTCCTGAACCATGCTGAGTTAGCCTATAGTCCCATCACGAGGGGTGAACCGCGATTAGAAGTAGGTGCACACCTCTTTGGAAGTATTTTGGAAGTACTTGGAAATATTTGAAAGTACAAGTGGAAGTAAGAGTGTACAGAATATTAGGTCCGCGGTTCACCCCTCGGTCCCATATAAAAGACTAAAAATAAAAATGTGAGCGCTTTTAACTTGAAATTTAGTTAGTGTGTTTGAGAATTAAAAATAAGAGCTTGTAATCGAATTTATCTGAAAATATGATTAAAATAAGCGTCCATGTTTTTAAATTTAGTAATGTGTACCTATGTGTAATTTTTTAACTACTGAAGAAAAATTGATTATCTACTATTAAAATAAAATTTAATTTTAAAATTACACCCGGGAGACAGGCGAAGACTCCCTGGCAGGAAGTCCTAGTAGTGAATTAACTTGAAAAAAATGCTAATGTTTAAAAATGACTGCTTTAATGTAAAGAAAAATAATTTTTAGCCATGAGTTCTTATCGTCTGTGAGCCTGTCTGTATACCGATACTGAGGGGTGATCCGCGATTGGAAGTAGGTGTACACCTCTTTGGAAGTATTCTGGAAGTACTTGGAAATATTTGAGTGGTTGGAAATAATTGGAAGTACCTGGGAATATTTGGAAGTACTTAGAAATATTTGAAAGTACTTGGACATTTGGAAGTACTTGGAAATATTTGGAAGTACAAGTGGAAGTAGGTGTACAGCATATTAGGTCGCTGTTCACCCCGCGACCGATACTAATGATAATTCTAAAACGGAAAGTTATAGAAAGTTCGTTCTGGTGTTAAATGTTTGGATTTTCAATACAAAAAAATGCATTAGATTTGGTCCGTCTAACTTCAGATCGTTCCATTTTAAAAATGAAGAAAATATCAATTTTTTCTCAAGGTAATTAAAATAAAAAATAAAATGTTTTTAATCGCTTCCATAAATAAAACTTTTAATTGAAATCGGATTGGATAAAAAATTAAATTGCAAACAGAGTTTTATTCATTAATGTGCCGAACCTTTCCTCATTTTATTTTTGACTTCTTCAGCGGCTCACTATATAACTCGCAATTGTCTGATACTGTTGAAATTAAAAGAAAAAACATATCAAACAATCCTTCCTCGTTAAAATACATTTATAGTCTACAATCAAAGTTAAAATTCAAAATGAAAACTAATTAAGACCGTCACAATTGTCTTTTGTTCAATCAAATATTTGTATTATATAATACAATATATTATTTCAACAGCATTAAACAATTGATTTATATAGTGAACCACTGAAGAAGTAAAAAATAAAATGACGAAACGTTAGGCACATTAAATAAAAAGTTTTTACTTTTTTTACTTTCAAATTTATATTCAATAGAATATAATGTGAAGTATTGAGATCGCCTGCTTGAGTCCTGACTCTTTGAGAGCTTCTATCTCAGAGATGAAAAAGAGTTAATTTCATTTTGTAATTTCTAGGTGAAAGGAATCGATGCCCCTAATAGTTGGAAACCGGATTTAGGACACAAAACTAGATATTGTGGTCAAAAAGGGGCCATAAATCCATTGGTCAGTGAGTATGTGTGTATGTACCCCCTGCGTTTCGCAACCATAACTCTTAGAACTACGAAATTCGAAACTTAGGCTCGATATAGGCTAGAAAGAGTACAGAAACCTTTTGGGTGATACTAGGTTACCTTTTTAACTTCTCGAGCTATATGAGGCGGACTTTTCGGACAGGGCCCGGCCTTAGTTAATAAGATTAATAATTTAAATTTAATGTGCAGTGCTGGGCTGGCCATTCCCCGACAAATGACCTTTCTGCAGTGGCCAGCTCATTTTAAACGAATTTTATTATTATTTTAGCATTTAATGTTAATCATTGTTTTTGTTTTATTTTATTGTAACACTATAATATTTATTTATTATTATTTTTTCTTTTAATGTGTTAATCGCATTGCACAGTTGTGGGGCACTGTTGGTGCTCTCAACACTCTGGCCGCTGTTCTGGAGATATTTGATCTACCGCCGCCCATATATGCATTATTCTAATTATTAGCCACAACATCTGGCGCTTTATTTGGACGGCTGATGAGGTGTTTCATGATTATTTGTAAAAAATTTGTTTTCTTTTTTGTAAAGGGCTGCCCCTCTGCGTGGTGTATTAAATCAGTCATTGAAATCGAAACACTGGAAGTTGACATTTACATAAAAGATTTTTCGACTTTTTTACTTTATCCACTACGAAGCATGGGGAAAGTATTGTAATCGCTCTCGCGGCAAGCGCGACTTCAAAGGGTCCTCAGGTAAAGACTACGGAACCCATGGTGTCAATTAAAGTCACAAATTGTAGTATTCAATTAGTTTAAATTTTACCACGTGACGGTTTTGCCAAAAATTACATGGGGTCTCGTCCAGAGGCCAAAAAGTGCGATTTATTGAGGAAGTGCGTGTGGATGGATGTACATATGTTATCGTTTTTTCGTCCACGATTTTTTCCACACCTTTGAACCAATTGAAATGAAATTGTAAACTTACCATTATTTTAACAAAATGAAGCGCTGATTAGTTTTTGGTACACCAGACATTAGTACTTTATTTCAATACTTTTTAGTTTTTTCTAAATAGTTTGAAAATGACTTAACCAATTTTGATGAAATTTAATATTGTAATTAAGTACCATGAGGACCATTAAAAAGATCATATAAAGTTTTTTGTAAAATTATATTTTAAAGTACTTTACGCTAGAATAAGATAGAACATTGGATAAAGTTTAGCAACGATCCGTTGCAGTTTATTTATTTTCTCAAAAACGGCACTAACGATTTTTTTTAATTGGTGTACTTATCAAATTTCATAAGTTATTAGTCGTGTATAAATTTTAATTCGATTGAAATATAGGAAGAGTGTGTAAAATGCAATGATTTCAAATAAGTGAGAATGTGAAAGTCGTGTGGTAACCACACCAGTTGATTTCATTTATTTTTGTTAAAGTCAATTTCTACCTCTTAAAGCTCTCGTATACTTTCAATTAGAATTAAAAAAAGAGAGAGCGGAAACTAAACAATATAGTACGCTTTTCTAAGTGAAAGTAAAAGGAAAGCAAACAAAAAACAGAGCCTTTAAATATATGATGTGTTAAATCGAAAATTGGCCCTCTAACTATTTTCGTTGTCTCCCTTAAGAGACTTTTTCAAAAGTATACGTATCTTTACAATAGATTTATGTTAATTTTTCCTTTATTTCTCGCGTCATTTATTTTCATCGATCTATTTATGACTCTGTTTAGCGGAAACAACCAAGCGGTCTGGTTAAGGGTTGCTGGGGATTGGGGAAATATACTGAACGGAACAAAAGACGAGGATTTTCTAGATTTCGTGAGAATAGATAAATTGAATTCAACCTTTAATATCATTTACTTTTTCAAATTCCCCTCGGGTTCAACACAAAAATATTTTCCCGTTTATATCTATATAGGTTTAAAAAAATAGGCAAACGAAAGCTTTTGGTGTGTTGGTGTTGTCAACTAGGACTGGGAGGTCTCTGACGAGGGTGGGAAGTCGCTGTCCCATTTCCACCCCCTCGCCACCCCATCAAATTCGATTTGTTTGTTTTGGCTTCTGCTGCATTTAAAGCGAACAGACAACAAAGAAGGAGATTGCTGACTCTCGAATTACACCTCTAGTATTATTTCACCCCTGAATGAAAAGTTGAATTAAAAATCATTTTAATTGTCTCTAAAGGGACATGATTTGATTGACAGAAGCTGTGTGTATTCATTATATGCTTTGTCTGCATATATTTTCATTAATTTTAAATACAGTAAGGGCTTTTTTAGAATTATTTTATTCATGATGCAAAATGGACTATTAAATAAGCTGATGTGGCCATCCACATCATTCGACTCAAACTCACTAGAATTCAGGGATAAAATTTCAATGCTAGGCGTAACTCTAGGGTCTGACCTTTCATGGAATGACCATATTTCAACCACTGCTAAAGCTGCAGCGCGCAAGCTTGGTCTCTTATTTAGGTCTAGACGCTGTTATACTCCCAGTCATCTTCTTATATTGTATAAGGCTCAAATTCGTCCCTGTCTCGAATATGCCTCTCATCTGTGGAGGGGTGCCTCCAAGCATTATCTTGCTACAATGGATGCAATTAAGAAGCGAGCAATTAAACTGATAGGAGACCCGGCTCTAACCAACTCACTCGACTCTCTGGCTCACCGAAGAACCGTTTCTGCATTTTCCCTGTACTACAGATACTATCACTGTGTCTGTTCAGTCGAGCTGAAATCAATTATCCCCCCTAATGCCCTCTTTACGAGAAACACGCGGTTTTCAAACGCTCAGCACCCCTTCGCTATCAAATTGGATAAAAGTCGAACAAGCGCTGCCACTCTTTATCCCTATGACCTCCAGTGACTGGAACTCGCTCCCTGCCACCATCTTTCCCGCAACTTATAACCTTCAGCTATTTAAGACCCGTATCCACAGATACCTTCGACCCCCGCCCAGCCCATAAAATTATTTCTTCTTCTTTTCACGATGGAGGGGCCAACCCAGACCTTTAGGGGTTGCACCTTTTTGGTGTAACTCCTTCTCTCGTCATTTTCATAAAAAACATGACTTTACCATACACCTGGGGCCTCTCTGATAATGCAGTGTTTGGAGCACCGAGGGATGCTCGGTAACTTTTTGCCTCTAGATAGCTTAATAACGCATGACACTTGATAAGTACACCAATTTTTTAAAAAAATCGTTAGTTCGGTTTTTGAGAAAACAGAAAAAAAATCGAAAAATATTTCATGTAAATGTCAACTTCCGGTGTTCCGATTTCAAGCAAAAACTTGCTGTACCCCTTCTAGTCTATATCAAGCCTAATTTTCAAATTTCGTATCTCTGAGACTTATGGTTGCAAAACGCAGGGGGATACATTCTTACGTAAGTAAACATCAACTTCTGGTACTTCTATTTTAGCCAAAATCTTGTTGTACTTCTCGTGAAACACTGGTCTAGATAGCTTAAGTTTCAAATTTCAAGCCTCTGCTACTTACAGAGGACGAGATATTAAAATATTTATTTTGCGACATGACTAATTTATACCCCCTTCCTTTATTTCAATTGAATTAAAATTTATACACGACTAATAACTCATAAGACTTGATAAGTCCACCAATTTTTAGAGCCGTTTTCGAGAAACCGATTCTATATATAGGTATATACAAGAATTGCTCATTTAATAATATAAAATAAAATATTTAAATAAAATAATTTATAATTATTTACGAAAGAGCTCCTCCCTTCTTTTATTTTTTATTTTATTAATAATATATCATTTTAATTATGAGACTATTTTATTAAAAATACCCACTTTCTTCGATTTTTGTTTGAAAATATTTTGGAACTCCACCCCCTCCCCTTTTTTGTCACTATCAATTTCACTTACTGAGCCATTTTCATAAAGTTATCTATGGTGCATATTCGAAATTTCAGTACAAATCGAATAAAGGGGTCTACAACTTATATTGAGTTTTATTTTTGAACCCTCCCAATTTTGGCTCCCCAAAAAAATATAAAACTTTTTTTATTATAG
Organism: Forficula auricularia; assembly: GCA_024734495.1. Taxonomy (NCBI): domain Eukaryota; kingdom Metazoa; phylum Arthropoda; class Insecta; order Dermaptera; family Forficulidae; genus Forficula; species Forficula auricularia. The sequence continues at coordinate 571,155 of JALMQS010000096.1, read as the reverse complement.
ATTCCAAAAAGATAATTTTCGAAAATTGAATTTTATTCCTTCTCTTTTATAAAGTAAGAATAATAGTTTTTAATTGAAAATAATATCCCTGTCTCAGTGATGATATTGTTCGATTAATTTGATGAACTTTAATGATAGGTCTAAAACTACGGCAACAGGAAGTCGTAAAGTAAGCAAAAGGACAATAGTTCAGTGGCCCTACCTCTGGTTTGTTTATTCCATCCATTTAGAGTCCTTTGTAACTCAACTGTCTCCATCTGACGAGGATCGTCATCATCATCAGCATTATCATCAACATTGTATGATCACCTAACGAAGCTCTTTGTTAGCAATGCAAACGTTCCGTCCGTTTTTAGTTCAACCAACCTCTGGCTATTTCTTGTTTCGTTTCGTAAAACCGCTGCGCTGCACTCCATTCTTGAAATCAGGTCAATTAGCTGTCAACGTTTCATGGTAGCGTAAATAAGAAAAAATATCTTCCACCTCTACACTGCTTCTCTATTTTTCTATTATTGGGCCCGTCTTTTGTTTCCCTCACCATTTTTGTTTAAACATACTTTATTACCATGGTTGAAATAGATACTAATGAGAGAGAGGAAATTGGATCAAGTTTGACCTCAATTTATTTAATTCATATTTATACTAATGATTTTCTATAGAAAATGAAGATAGTCTGGACTTCTTTTTAAATGAGAAATTAATACCCAACGGCGTTGTATAAATCTAAGGGACAAACGATTAAGTGGGTATTTAAAGTTGAATAACCCAAAAATATAATCATGTCGTAGGTACATCATATAGAATTGTAACACAATTCAAAAAAATTTTAAGCTATTGCATAGCTTCTATCGCGGGCTTTGAGCGCGGCGACCGAATCAAGTAATTCCGTAACGAAAATAAACCTAACACCCCCCACTCCGACCGGCACAGCGGTGCGGCGTTGAAAGCCGTGCATCGTCTAACGTCGTTTCAGTTCGGCAGACTTCGGCACGGTGTTTGTGTGCGTGCGACTAAACGTATGCGTGTAGACTGTACGAAGCTCGCACGGATCGAGACGAGCTGTTCCGAAATCTTTGACACTCTCGAAAAAATCTGAAATGTATACATAGGGTGTCCCCTGTGGTCTGCATTTTGATTTTCAAGGAAACATTAAACTATTAATTTCCAAGATATTTTTATCAATACTAATACAAGAGTATTTAGAGAGGCCAAATACGGTATTTGTTTTGATATAAAGCGAAAAAATTTAACTTTGAAACCCTTGAAAAAATCTGAAAAGTATACAAAGTGTTCCCCCCTGTGGTCTGAATTTTTGATTTTAATAGAAAAATAAACTATTAATTCCCAAGATATTTTTATCGATTCTAATACAAGAGTATTTAGAGAGACCAAATACGGTATTTGTTTTGATATAAATCGAAAAAATTTAACTTTGACACCTTCGAAAAAATCTAAAATGTATACAAATGGTCTCCCTTGTGGTCTGCAATTTTTTTATTTTCATAGAAAAATAAACTATTAATTTCCAATATAATTGTACGATTCTAATACAAGAGTATTTAGAGAGACGAAATACGGTATTTATTTTGATATAGGGAGAAAAAATTTAACTTTGACACCCTCGAAAAAATCTGATATGTATACAAAGGGTCTCCCTTGTGGTCTGAATTTTTGATTTTCATGGAAAAATAAACTATTAATTTCCAAGATGTACGATTCTAATACAAGAATTTAGAGAGACGAAATACGGTATTTATTTTGATATAAGCGAAAAAATGTAACTTTGACACCCTCGAAAAATCTGAAATCTATACAAAGGGTCCCCCCTGTGGTCTGAATTTTATAGATTTTCGTAGAAAAATAAAATATTAATTCTCAAAATATTTTTATCGATTCTATTTCAAGAGTATTTAGAGAGGCCAAATATGATATATGTTTTGATATATGTACTTTTAATTAGCGTAAGGTGCCATGGAAAAATTTTAATTGAAAAAAAGCGCCGCGACTTGGAAAAGTTTGGGAACTCCTGAGCTATACTATAGAACATCAGTGTTTGATAATCTAGTAATCTGTGAATATGTAAATTCCTTTTAAATTTTCCTGAGGGGTAGGGTAGGCTAGGGGTTAGCATGTCAGCCTGCTAACCAAGTGAACCCGGGTTAGAGTCCGACTCGAGGCATCCGGCTAAAACCTGACCCCGGGGGGATAGAGATAAATTTAATAAAAAATAATTAGTATCGTAAATTGGCTTATGGTTAGAAAGGCCGAAAAACCAAAAAAAGAAAAAAAGTTTTCCTGAAAAACTACATTGTTTAGTTATGATATATTTCTATGTGATGAAACATATAGTAAACAGTAATAAAACCATCAGTTTCCATTCAACCTTATCATAAAGTCCTAAGCTTCTAAGACACAAACATTAGACTCTATTTTATTCCTTTAATTCCCTAAAACTTTCACATTGTATATTTTTTATTGAATTTGGAAAAAATATTGTAATCTAGTTCCTAACATTCTCTTTTTTCTTACTTCACTCTCTGAAATATCTCAATCTTCTGAGGTTTTCTCGTTCAAGTGCTTCCCATATAACAATTGGATTTTTCGCCCTCAAGTTCTCAAGCCATTACGAAGTCCAAAAATAATTCATTTTTGGTTTGGAAATACATTATCTTATTATTATTAGCAAGAGTAAACTTTTCCTTCCGTTTTCGACATACTTTTGAGTTTTGTAATCTAGGAAAAAAATAATTCTTGGAAATAATATTTTTCCACTTTTAAAACATTTTTAATTATAAGTTTGAAAAAATAAAATAAAATAAAATATTTGATCGAATTTAAAATTCCTGATTATTTATGTGAATCATAAAAAACTGTAAAAAAGCAACTATATCTATATAAAAGCTATTCTCATCAGAATGAGCAACCTTTGGACAACTTATTCTGGAATCATTTTCAAGTGAATGCGATTTCTAGGGAGAGTAATATGGTGGTATAGAAAAAATGTATAAAGGAAATGAAATGGAAATAGATAATTCCGAATGGAATTTTAAGTTAGGATAAAATTGAAAAGTGAAAGAATCCATGGAATAGGCCCCTACGTAGGATTATCACGTAGTTTCTAGTTTGAGAAACTAGTATTCCGGGCATTAACACTATATATAATGCAATGTTTAATTACTTGAAATAAATTCAATTATTTTATAAAACAATCTGTATTAATAATCTTTATTAGAATATATAATATTTCAGATTATGTTTCCGATTCATCTATTATAAAATTGCAGAAATGAATTTAATTTTTTTTGAAATTTTGTACATACTGCAAATAGTCATGAAGATAGACACATTTATTTCAAAAAATGTTAATAAATTTTCAAAAACTAGTCTAAATCTGATATTTTATTATCTAATTCAATTTATAATATATTTAAGTTTATTATTAATTACTACGGCATTTCTAGCGACCCGAATCTTGGAAAAATTTTCACTTTTTTTCTTCATTAATAAATATGCGGGGAGACGCTTCTTTCATTAGAAACGGATCGAGGAAAATAACTAAAAAGGGTGTTGATAGAATTATTTAACTTCCTCCTTCATATCGAAGGAAATGTAAGGATGCCAAATATGTAGAAGTCAAAACCTGTCCAGACCTTAGACCATTAAATATATAGACACGCCCTGGTGTCGATTTGGTGAGGCCAACATCTACTAGAGAACTTGACGTCATCTGTAGGTAGGAACACCCAGAAATAGCATGGCCACTATAGGAATTATTATACATTGAGATAAATTTATCGTAGTTTAGATTATTTATTTTGGATTCCAATAATCGCAAATTAATATTAAATTAATATTATCAAAATATTTATGCCAGAACGTGACGTCATCTGTAGGCGATGTTGGCCTCACTTCACTATGTGAGGAGAGTAGCAGAGGGCGTGTCTATATATTTCATGGTCTAAGGTTCATACTAATAAAGATTCCATTTTTAATTTCTATTATTCTAGGAATGGCCTTTTGCTCTTGGATCAAAATAATATTCGTTATAGAGAAAGCAAATATTTAATCGAACTTCAATAAAATTCAGACAATAATGTGAAAAAAAAATACTTTTTCTAACTGGCAAACGTACTGGGTAGTTAAAAAGTTTTACTTTTTTCTTCATTTTTATCATTTAATAGAAAAATTAAATTCATAAAAAAAAAAATCGTCTTAGAAAGTTTGTTCTGTAGCAACATTTTTATATTTTCAATGCGGAGAACTGTTTAGATTTTGGTGTCCCTAAGTCAGTGTTTCTCAACCTGTGGGCCGCTAGCGTTTTTGCAAAATAATTAAAATTGGATGGGTTTCGTAACTTTGAAATAGTATTTGTAATTACGTCATTTTTCTTTTTTTTATATATTTAGGTCTGCCACAAATGATTCCAGATATTTTTAGTGTGTCGTCAACCAAAAAAGGTTGTGAAACACTGCTCTAGATAGCTTAAGTTTCAAATTACAAAGCTCTGCGACTTACCGTAGGCGAGATATGAACGATTAAAATATTTATATTGCACACTCTTAATTTACACATTCTTCCTTTATTTCAATCGCATTACAATTTATACATGACTAATAACTTTTGACACTTGATAAATTTACCAATTAAATAAAAAATATCCTAGAAATGAATATAATTCGTGGTTTTTAAATAATGTTTATTTTGACCAACATACGTCCCTTAAGAATCTAAATATTTAATATTACATTGAATGAGTGTATATATCTTTAGCTTTTTTAGCTTTCTAATAATTTTTCGAAAAGTAGATATACAATCCACATTGATAAATTTGTAATTTATCCTAATAGCTTCAGCAAAGTAGTTTTTGTTTGTTTTTTTATTATTGAACAAGAATCAAAGTATCTAGACATTCATCGGTCCATGACCTAAGTTTCCACCCTCTCTCCAAATAATTTGATTTATTAAAAAAAAAAAAAATCAATGGGACCGTAATGCTTGCTAATTTGTTTGAAAGTTTTCTAAGATTTGAGGGTGAAGATTATGATTTACTTGCCGGATTGTTACGAGGGTGAAACAACTTGAAACATTTTATACATGGGGAGGAAAATAGGGAGAGTTGATATAAAGTTATGAATATGAATGAAGGAACTATGAAAAGAATTTGTAATTATACATATTTTTGATAAATTGTAGGAATAATGAAAAATTACAGGTGCTTCCTTATAAGAATCGCTTTTTCAAACGAAATATGTATGGTAATCTTATAGTGATCGAATTGTTTTTTATATATTATATACGTGTGTTCTTATGCCTACACACTTTTACATGAAATATTCTCATAAAACATACCATATCGTCGCCTTAGAGTGTAAACCTGCTAACTTACAACAAGGAAATTTTACAGGGCAGAAAAAAATAATTTAATATTGTTATTATGGAAAAAACTATTTTTCACATTTTTTCTACAACTTACGATCGTAATTTTAAGTAGTAGTTTTACTTGGACGATGCTACATCTCTTTTTCTTTCGAACGGTATTAATATGTCATATATGATAAAAAATGGATTTAGCAGGTTTACACTCAAAGGGCTGGTTGTATGTCGCAAAAATAAATGCTTTTTACTTTCAGTCCCTGTCATCTGATTGGCCATCCCAGTCCCTCCATTTACCATCTACCCTTTGTTAGTTGTAAAAAGCATTTACTTTGCAACATACAACCGGCCCTAAGGGTCTATCTACACTGGTCCGTCGCGTGTCAGTTCAGTCTCAGTTCAGTGTTTCCGTATCAGTGAAAAATAATATTCTTCTGTGGAATCTAATGGAGGGAATCCCCTACTCGTCCGCCGCAGTTCCGTCAGAAGAATATTATCTTTCCCTGATACGGAAGCACTGAACTGAGACTGAACTGATACGCGATGGACCTGTGTAGATAGACCTTAAGGCGACGATATGATAAAAAATGGAGCTAACAGGTTTACACTCTAAGCCGACGATTTGATAAAAATGGATTTAGCAGGTTTACATTCTAAGCCGACGATATGACAAAAAATGTATTTAGCAGATTTACACTCTAAGGCGACGATATTTCAATTTGTGCATCTTTGCAATCACTTGAGTTAAATCCAAAATTGGCCAATTGCAAAGCACATAAGCCCTCAGTTTGAAACTCAAAAAAACTTGAAAAGAACTACAGAAATGTCGTGTATTCTAATTAAAATATATTGTTAAAAATGTGCACTCTTATTGATTGAGCTGAAATATCTTCTTTGATAAATAAAAACCATCATATATGCCAAAGGTGGCCACAACGTGGCTCGCGAGCCGCATGCGACTCTTCAGTCAATCTCGTGCGGCTCTTGAACCCTCTTGAATTTGAATAATACTGATTTTAAAAAAGTACAGGGTGGGGCATAAAGATTTTGAAGAGGTATAAAAAATGAAAAAATTTAACTAGAAAGAAACTGAATATATTTTTGAAAAGAACATAAAATATTTTTTTTAAATATATTTTAATCATTATCAGACAAAAGGGGGGGGGGGGGGTCAAAAATGAAAATTCTAGTCCTTTCGACCAAAATAAACCTTGTATACTTATTCTGTGGGCCCCAAAAAGACTAGAAATGCAAAAACTAACCACCCAAAAAGGGGGGAGGGTCAAAAATGAAAATTTTAGCCCTTTCGACCAAAATAAACCAAATTTTGTATACTTATTCTTTGGACCCCAGAAGGCTATAAATTCAAAAACAAACCACCAAAAATGGGGGGAGGGTCAAAAATGAAAGCCCTTTCGACCAAACTATGTATACAAAATTTGGTTAGTTTTTGCATTTCTAGCCTTCTGGGGATCCACAGAATATGTATACAATATTTGGTTGAGTTTGGTCAAAAGGGCTAGAATTTTTTCGACCCCCCCCCCTCCCCTTTTTTTCTGATAATCTTTAAAATACATTTAAAAAAATTCATTTATCTCATTTTCAAAAATATATTTAGGTTTTTTCTAGTTAAATTTTTTCATTTTATTATATCTCTTCAAAATGTGGTAGATCTTTATGCCCCATTCTGTATAATAATTAAATTAAAAAAATAATAATAGAAAAATTAAATTAATTTGTAATGTTATAAGTAAGTAGAGTAAAAATATATATGTTAAAATATATGTCTTTTTTTAATAAAAGATTAATTAATCTCCAAACAATGTGGCTCGCTTTGAAACAGTTTTATAAATTTGCGGCTCCCAAAGTTAAGGTTAGTGCCCATCCCTGATATATGCAATAAAAGCTTTCTGAAATAATCGGAGGCATATCAACTTATTTCCCACAAGTTATTTATCTTAAAATAAATATTATAAAGGGACCATCTCGATTTTACAATTATTTCCGTTTAAATTTTAATAACTCAGGAGGTAACAGAAACGAGATTTTATTTTAAGAATTTAAAAAAAAATCAACTTGCATAATTCATTTTAACTCGACTTCAAAAAAGGTTTTTTTTTTGGATTTTGAAAAGAAAAAGAAGTAGATGGATTTTATTGATTGCGCTGAAATTTTACTTGTAGGAAGTATATTGGCTCAAGGGGTAAATCACCACAAATCACATTTAACCGAGTTTCGAAATTTTGTTAACTTTTTCCTTCAATTTATTTTATACTATTCCTAAAAATCGAATCCAAAATTATATTTTCAACAGGGTGGACATAATCTACCGAAACGATTTTATTGTTCATACTATTTTTTTAAGTCAAAGCTGTGGGGACCAAAGTATGTATCTATGTACTTCTAAAAATAAAAATAATTAGAGTTAATTATCAGAAAATAAATAAATAAATAAAATAAATTATTACAACTTCCATATTCCTAAAACTTGTATTTATTCCTTCTTTTTATTATGATGACATTGATCATTTTGACTGCCTTTCAATGTCACAAAAAAAAATAAGTAAATAGCAATTCCTTAACTAAATTATTATTTAAAGAGAAATCGTGTTAAGGTATAATTTTCAACAGCGAATCCCCCTTAAATTCTTTTAACAATTCTTGTTCACATGTATGGGGTCGTAGACACTATACCCATCATATTCCTAAAATTATTGATGAATATTATGAAAATGACATTTAATATAGCTAAAGAATCACGTGTGGTCTACATATGTTTGTGGCTTAAATTATTAGTTTGACATGTAGTTTTTTCATAGGTGAATAATTATTATTATTTATTTGGCAAGTACCAAATACCATCTCTTGTCGATTTCCAGCCAGCTCATTTAAAAATTTACTTACCCTTCCAAATGAAAAGAACATTAAAATGTTTATGATTTTTAAAACCCCTAAGCTAAATTCCCAAAGTGCTTCAACTTAATAATATATTTGCATAAAAAGTGACGAAAACAATAAAAACATATTTTCATAAATTATTATAAAAAAAAAAATGAAAATAATTTAAAATTCAAATGTACCATATTATATTCCCTCTACAATTAAGAATATATAAAAAATGTTGTTGCTTATATAGGGATTGTATCAATTTCCAAATATTATTTAAATATATAGATCACTATAAATATATTTAATTTTTGAAAAATCGAGATTTTTATAAAATTTGAAAGTTTATAGGTAATAGGAAAATAAGGGCAAGTTTTTATGTGAGACTTTTTTATTTGTCAGTCAACGTTTCGTCGACTTTGCATATTTCCTCAGGGCTTCAAATAGTCATGAAGAATAGTTTTTAAGGAATTTGGTGTTGGTACTTGGTGAAACATTTTTTTAAATTATTGGATAAAAATACTTGGCAGGTTTCACATTAATATATAAAAATAAAACGAATTTATTTTTGGAGAGTCTTGTAGATCCTCATTTCTCAGAAAGTCATTCAAAATTAAACAAAATTGACAGGTCTCCCTCCCCTAATTTTAAATATTTACTCTTTTGTTATTTAAAAATAAATTTTACCATTGACTTGTATTCAAATTCGACTTATCCAGGTCAGTTACTTTCTGTTGCTCCTGAAAATGGGTTAGCCACTCGAAATATATATATCGAGATTAAAGGCTCTCCAAAAATAAATTCGTTTTATTTTTATATCTTAATGTGAACCTACCAAGCATTTTTTTATCCAATAATTTTAAGTCATGAAGAAGTCCGCAAAGTCGACGAAACATTGGCTGATAAATAAAAAAGTCACATAAAAACTTGTCATTATTTTTTTGCAACGAAATTTTCTCTGGAGAGAGACGGACTGGTAGAAATTTTAATTGAATGTAATGGATAGGCAGCCCAGGGGTAGTGAGGAAAGAAAAATTAACACATATCAAATAAGGTGTAATTTATTGGAATCCGTCCTCCTTTTCTTTTCACACCGACGTTTCGGAGAATTTTTCCCTCCTTCTTCAGGGTTTCAAAGTTTTGAACACTGCTGTGGAGAGAAGAAGGAAATATTTTATTTGTTTCATTCATTGACCCTTTGAAACCCTGAAGAAGGAGGAAAAATCCTCCGAAACGTCAGTTTGAAATGAAAGGAGGAAGGATTCCAATAAATTACACCTTATTTGATATGTGTTAATTTTTTCTTTGCTCACTACCCCTGGGCTGCCTTCCATTACATTCAATTAAAACTTGTCATTATTTTTCTATTATAAACTTTCAAATTAATACAAATTATGGACGGAATTGACAATAATAATTTTTATAAAACTTATTTTTTTACTTAAATTAGAGAACGAAGAAAAGATTTTTATATTATAGACAAAAGGATCAGCCGGGATTCGAACCCGGGATCTTCGCATGTGCGCTGCGGCGCCTTTATAAGAACCTTAGCTCTTATCTTCTCGGCCACTGATCCCCGAACACAATCTGATACCTAATGTCTATATGAATTTGGAATTTCATTTTTATTTAATCTTGTGATTGCGCCCTGGAGTTCCCTGGAGTGAAGAAAAAAATTATTTTCGACCTTTGGGTTCGCGGTCGAGTGGGAAGCGTTTGGATATAGTTATTTTTTTACTTTCTCCTATCTATAGTATAATTAAATAGAATAATTGAAGTAATGGATTGTCCCCAAAAATGCACTTTTTGAAGTGTTATAATTCTAATCAAATCATTTTTATAATACCCTAAAAGATAGATATGATATTCATCTTTATAGTTAGAGTTCAAGTTACCAACAAAAATTCGCATTTCCTACTCTCTGGAGACCAAAAAGTAATTCAAAACCTGTTTTCTTCCAATACATCTCAAAAATACGAATTTTTTTGCCTAAGTCGGATGAAAAACGGACTTAAAAATGTTTATTTTTTAATTTTCATTATTTTGCAAGAATCACGTTCTTTTTGTCTATAATTTTGTTTATGATGTCTAAAAAAAACAACTTATATTTCTATAAGTTTGTTTGAAAAGATTTAGAAACTTAAAATTCATGGGGTATGTGAAAAAACACGCGAAATATCTTTTGCTTATTTACTTCTAATATTTTATATAAGGTTCATTGAATTCAAAAAACTCAATAAAACAGAGATTGAATATATTTTTTCTTGGAACCCGATCCTTTCATCCCTTTGGTCTTTGTGTACGTCTCACTCAAGACTTTTATATGAAATAATATTTAAAGGCGTGGGTGGGACGGCTGGGATATCAGGTGAAGCGTTTTAGCCAAGTTAACCACTGGCATTGCAATGGGCAACTTATCGAGAGGAAAATTTAAACCAATGACAAGCAAATTAATAAATTTAATAATAAAAAATTATTTAAACTATATGTTTAAATTTAGAATCACTAGATCGCAAAATTATACAAATGAAGATTTAAATCTTTGAGTAAAATATTTCTTTGTTTCCAGGTTATGTTAATAGCGTATATTGTTCATGAACTATTTCTTCTATGTCTCCATGTTTTACTAATAGATGGCGTATGTTGTGCATATTAGATAAATATTTATTCTATGTCTCCATGTTTTACTAATAGATGGCGTATGTTGTGCATAATTAAAATTATTTTTGCTCGTACTCTATTTCCTGAATACAGCGTTTCTCAACCTTTTATAGAGCGAGGAAACCTAGAGAACTTGTATTTATTTCTGAGGAACCCCTAGCACTAAAATATGAGATATTTAATTTTTCGTCAAAATATCAACATCATGCTACTTTTATGACTTCCAAATATAACATACCGCCGCCGATGAGGGTGTTACCCATTTTAAAGATTTGCCAGATTTTGGGGAAATTGGGTACAAATAACGTGCAGTTTAAATTACAATACCTAACATTTTTATTTTCATGAATATTAATTTTATTTTTGGTAATGTCTTTGCGATACCCACATATGCCCCTTTCGAATCGGACAGGTTTTTTTACATATTCAAAATGTATACTAATAATATTCTCATCTATTTGAAAAGCAATATTATTTCAAACGTCATAGCAATTTAATTTATGTTTTCATTTTATTACTAATGTAATGTAATCGTTGTATTATAAGTTAAGGAACTTTATAAAAACAAAAATGGAATGACTGAGACAATAACAGTGATATCCATGCATTCTTAAGTATCAATGGTTTTGTTTGACTATATGGTAATACTGCATATATTTTTTACATGACAAATATTTTGAGGGGTGATACTACTAACTACTAGTTTTGATTTTCTATTTTTTCTTTTATTGACCTCTAGGCGCGGGGATCTCCAAACCTCCCTTTGTGGAACCCTGAGGTTCCGCGGAACCCAGATTGAGAATCACTGTACTAATAGATGGCACAACAAAACTTCAAAATGAGAATTGTAGAAAAAAGTGAAATTGGGTACGCTTTTCGAAAATTAGGTCTTGAAAAGTTTTCATTTTTTTTTCCTCCTATTTTCATTGTGATTTCAATTCAAAGTTACCTTTTACAATCATTTTAAACAGATATGAAAAATATTATGTTTAAAGGAGAAAAATCCGTCTCTGATGAAGACTAAAAGAAAAATTGAGCAATCATTGTATCATGGGTTGATTTTGGGATGTGTCCATCCCACCTGGGTACACTCACAGTCCACAAACATTTGTTCCAGCCACACAAACAAGCGTAACGACATTTTGTTTGACCACGTTCGGCCGTTCAATGAAATATATAGAGGCTGCTCAGCTATAAACTACCCTTCAATTATGTACGGCTGGCCCTTAAAAATTTATAGACATTTTTTTGAAAAATAATATTCCATATATATTATATATGCTTTCACGTAAATTTATTTTTCTGCTCATCATAAAGGGTGTTCTAAATTCAGCTCACAAGAAATAAGTTCCCTCTGCGATCATTATTATTAATAATAATTTTTATAAAAAAAATAAAACCGACTTCAAAAAATTAAATGCAACACATAAAATAATAACTTAAAAATCAAATAAAATACACTAAAAAGGTATAAAATAATTATCTTATTTAGTTACAACTAAACGACGAAATATTAACATGAAATTACATTTTGAAGTCGGTGCCAAACAAACTATACCTATAAGCGAGCGTACCCGCCAAATGTACTAAGTAAGATCCGTCGAGTGCAATTCATATAATGTATATGTTTGGCACCGACTTCAAAAAGTAATTTCATGTTAATTAATATTTCGTCGTTTAGTTGTAACTAAATAAGATAATTATTTTATACCTTTTAGTGTATTTTATTTGATTTTTAAGTTATTATTATTTTATTTGTTGCATTTAATTTTTTTGAAGTCGATTTTTTTTTTTATAAAAATTATTTTTATTTTTCTCCTTTTAGTGATGTTATTAATAGTGACTTAATATAATACCTTGCATGCATCTCGCAAGGGAAAGCGTCGGGCGAATGAATCAGAAATTGATAATAAAATTCAATTCATAAATATAGAAATTCTCTCGAAACGTTTGCGGGGTTTAAATGAATGTTTTAAGATTTTATTTATTAAAATTTCGATTATTTGGTCATAAGAATTTGAGATTTACATTATTTTGTCATTGATCAAATCTTCAGAACTTGACCAAATTAATATGGTACCACCCCTAAGGTACACTCTTTCCAATAAAAAAGAATCATTAAAATCGGTTAATAAACAAAGAAGTTATGCCTGAACAAACATATCAAAAAAGGTCCAATACCATTGAAAAAAAAACGGGACCAATCGGAAGCTAGACTGAACCCAATGCAAAAAAAATCATCAAAATCGGTTCACAATTGGCGGAGATATGAGGTAACATAGACCCAAAAAAAAATCAGTCGAATTGAGAACCTCCTCCTTTTTTGAAGTCGGTTAAAAATACTCATTTGATATCCTACTGGTTCATTTACTTATTTCCAGAAGGGTAATGAGACTATTGCTTATTTACATAGGCTTAAAAATGAGATTTTCAACTCAAAATTATACTATTAAAAACTAGTTTTTAAGGAATTTGGTGTTGGTACTTGGTGAAACATTTTTAAATTATTGGATAAAAAAATACTTGGTAGGTTTCACATTAAGATATTAAAATAAAACGAATTTATTTTTGGAGAGACTTTAATCTCGATATATATTTTTCGGGTTGCTAACAGAAAGTAACTTAAATTATTGGATATAAAACACTTGGTACGTTTCAAATATATATATCGAGATTAAATTCTCTCTAAAAATGAATTCGTTTTATTTTAATATCTTAATGTGAAACCTACCAAGTATTTTTATCCAATAATCTATTAAAAACTACTTTTTTTAACAGAACAATTTTCTTTCTTGGTCATAGGTCATAGGCGTCAGGTTCCCATTTGCGTTTTTGCTTATAGGCATGTTGTTAAGAGATAATTAAAAATTAGATTTTAAAATATTAATTATCAATGTGCCAATTTTTATTTAAATACTGAACAAGTCAACGTGAGTTAGGAAGGTAAAATTTTTACGTGAATTAGGACACTGCAACACCAAAAAGTAAAAGTAAACCAAAACAACGTATTGATTTTTTAGAAATACTCTAAGGAGTGGCTATAATTGAATCATGAATTTAATATTATTTATTTATTTAAGTATTTACCCAAAAGGATTTTCATACTATCTAAACGTTAATAGAATTTTGAATTCATCTCGTCAATTGAAATGTTTTTAATAACCGTCCTAAATAATATATCCTCAGTCAATATAGAAAGAGGGTAGAAAAAATCGACGGGAGATTTTTCTCAGAAGTCACATCTTCAAAATCAATTTATTTCTAAGTGGAAATTTCAGATAAATTTAAATTGAATTTTTATTGTATTTTGTGAACTTTGAAGATTAAAGAACAAATATAATTTGGAATCGTCAAAAAGATGGAGCAATAGTAAATATATATTAAAAAATTTTGACTTTAAACAGCTTTTTAGTTAAAAGCCAATTCTTATTACCGCTCGATTTTTTTGCACTTCAGTGTATTAATATTAATACAAAATAAACTGATGTGGCCATCCACATGACTTTACCATACACCCTGGCCCCTGTCTTATATTTTATATTTAATAAAATTATTTATAATCATGTAGAGGGGGTTGGTTTTTGCATTTTTAGTCTTCTGGGGGTCCACTGATTATGCATACAAAATTTGGTTGAGTTTGCTCAAATGGCCTAGATTTTTATTTTTTGACCCCCCCCCCAATTTCATTCCCGAGAAAAAAATATTTTTGTTTTTATAGGTTCATATTCGAGTATATTTCATTTTTTTTGTTTTGTTCTTTTAGTTTGAAAATAATATAATTTTAACCCCCGCCTCCCCCTCTTAATTTTGGGTTCCATTTCAAACAAAATCTTATCAGCTCTTGGTCTCAAATCACCAAAACTACGTTTGAAATTTGGTTTTTGATATTCATACTAGTTCTTGAGCTAGCTCGTCCACGAAAATTTGGTAACGCACAGACTAACAGACATTTTTAATAAACAGTTATTATCTCGAAAAATATATTTTTTTCGATGTTCACTTATTAGGGCTTTTTTGTTGACCTAAGTGTTATGGTTTCGCTAAATTTTTTTAATCAAAATAGTTTTAGCCGTTTTTGAAATATTTTGAAAAAACGAAGCAAAAAAACAGCTTTTTTCAATCACGATTAGAATACTTGACTCTAGCTGTATGGTATAATAAAAAATTCTACACGTGCTATTATATATCAGATAAGGTTCGCCTGGAAGTCCAGGCCAAACAGGTTAAAAAAATGTTAAAACACAATGAGAAAAAAATAAATAAATATAAATTGGTTAAACGTCATCGTAGGATAAAAAGATACCTAAAGTTTCAAAGGACAATAAAACCTTTAAATTTTTTCTAACCAAAGAGAGAGAGCATCTGTCTATTCGATATATTTCAATATATATATATCAGTTCTTTTTTGCATTGCCTCTGGGTTGAAGCAAATAAATCGAAGCTTATCAGGTAGAGCAAAAGGCAAAAGGTAAAAACAAAATACTTATACTATCAGAGGAAAGAGTGGGAGAAACAGCATTAAATTGAAAGAAATGCCAAGAATCTATAGCAGATTCAATAAAAACAGGGAAAAAAACTTTTCAAAAGAAGAAAAACAATTTTAATTAGAAAATGGAAGGTAAAGTTTTTTTAACAACACAAGAGATCAGTTTACTGTATTTTATCTGCATTAGAGAATATAGATATATATCTTTCATTTGCTGCAGCACAAGTTAAAAATAAGCGAAAGAGATTTTTTTTAATTCCAATAATGGAAACGTTTGTTCTCTATTCAAATTAAAAGCAAATAGGGGCGCTAGTTAGTTATTGAATATAACGAAAATGTAACGTGGTAAACTTCCCATAGCCAATTACTGTAAATGTATATTTGATCTTAAGAATTTCTTAAAGTTGGACCAACCATGATGAAATTAGGAATTTTCAAAAGAAATCATGGGAGATTGTCTTCTACTAAACCTCTTTTTGTTATAAAAGAATTATGAAGCTAAAATCGTAAAATCATAAATTTATTCTCTATATCCATGCAAAGGCAGCTCAAGAGTCTTGGGTTTATTTCAGATAATAAATATAATCAGCTTTTCATTCTAGATATAGTGAGATTTTTCAGCCTGCTTATTAAATTTATATTGTATTGTTCTCTGGTTGTTTTTCGGTGAAAGAATGAAAAAAAAGATTAAATATAAAACAGGGGAGGACACTAATTTAAATTCGAAGAGGCCTCAACGACACGAAGTGCAGTGTTGTACTACGAAGTAGGAAGTTGGTTTACAAAGAAAGTAAACAAGATACAAAACAACAACCCAATCAGTTTTCTTATTATTAAGTTGTACTAGATACTATATTCTATACGAAAATGACGAAAAGTTTGCAATATTTTCCTTCCAAAGTAAAAGTAGGGAGTTTAAATTCATTTAAATTCGCTCCCCAGCTGGGGTACTTAGCTGGGTAGCTTAGTACTAAAAATAGAATCTTTATATGAAAAAGCTAGATTAGAACTAATTACATTAAATTTGACACTAAACAATTTTTTAGCTCAACCTCTTTTTTGAGTGAAAATTTTCCAAAATTCCAAAATTTGTGGAAGAAAAACATTTTTATTTTTCAATTTCTCTTTACTTTATCCAATGCGAAGCATGGGTAAAGTATTGTAATCGGTCTCGCGCCAAGCGGGACTTAAAAGGGTCCTCAGGTAAAGACTACGAAACTCATGGACTCAATTAAGGTCACAAATTTTAGTATTCAATTAGAGTGAATTTTAACAAGTGACGATTTTGCCAAAAATTATCTGGGGTCTCGTCGAGAGGCCAAAAAGAGCAATTTTTTGGAAGTGCGTTCGGATGGATGGATGGATGGATGTTATCGTTTTTTTCGTCCAGGATTTTTTCCACACCTTTGTACCGATTGAAATGAAATTGAAAACATACGATTATTTTAACAAAATGAAGCGCTGATTAGTTTTTGGTACATATTGGCCCACAAACATTAGTACTTTATTTAAGTACTTTTTTTGTTTTTTCTAAATATCTTGAAAATGAGTTAACCAATTTTGATGAAATTTAATATCCTAATTAAGTATCTTGGGGACAACAAAAAAGGTTGAATAAAGTTTTTAGTAAGAGTATATTTTAAAGTATTTTACTCTAAAGTAAGATAGTACTTTTTTAAATTCTTTATTTTACCAAAAATTTAAAAAAAACTTTAAAATTTATTCATTTGATCGGTAACTCATTTAAACTTGCTTAAGTCATAATGGTTAGGCTTCTCGATATGAAATGATACAAATTTGGGAGGAAATTTTATAAGTAACCATAGCAACTGCGTTGTTTTATTATCCGTTACCTTTGTTGAGGACATAGAGGAATCGACTTAAAATCAAAAATAGTGATTGATTCTGATCTAATACTTGAGGAATAACCATTCTATATTAAATTTTTGACGTTTCGGTTTTTATTGGCAACCATTGCTGAAGACATGGAGGAATCGACTTAAATTCAAAAATAGCGATTGATTCTGATCTAGTACTTGAGGAATAACAATTCTATATTTGATTTTTGATCATTCGATTATTATTGGTTACCATTATTGAAGACATGAAGGAATCAAGTTAAAATCAAAAATAACCATCGATTCTTATCTAATACTAGAGGAATAACCTCATTGCATTCCATTTTTAATGTTTTGACTATTAATGGCAACCTCCACTGTAAACGTGGAAGAATCGACTTAAAATCAAAAAGACTAAATTCTTTTTTGGTAAACAACTCAAGCTTGAGTCGATTCTTCCACGCTATCAGTACAGGTTGCCATTAATAGTCAAAACATCAAAAATGGAATGCAATAATGTTATTCCGCTAGTATTAGATAAGAATAGATCGTTATTTTTGATTTTAAGTTGATTTCTCCATGTCTTCAGCAATGGTTACCAATAATAATCGAAGCGTCAAAAATTTAATGTAGAATTGTTATTCCTCAAGTATTATATGAGAATCGATCGCTATTTTTTATTTTAAGTCGATTTCTCCATGCCTTCATCAATGGTTACTAATAATAACCGAAACGTCAAAATTCCAATGTAGAATGGTTATTCCTCAAGTATTAGATGAGAATCAATCGCTATTTTTGATTTCAAGTCGATTCCTCTATGTCTTCAGCAATGGTTACCATTAAAAACCGAAACGTCAAAAATCCAATAGAGAATGATTATTCCTCAAGTACTAGATGAGAATCAATCGCTATTTTTGGTTTAAAGTTGATTTCTCTATGTCTTCAGGAATGGTTACTAATAAAAACCGAAACGTCAAAAATCCAATATAGAATGGATCCTCGACTATTAAATGAGAATCGATCATTATTTTTGACTTAAAGTCAACATGAAGTGCAAATTGCAACTGATATCTGATTAATAATAAAGGAATAAACATATTAATATTTCAAGTGAATTTGGGGGGGGGGGGTCGGGTAGGCTAGGCGGTAGCATGTCAGCCAGCTAACCAAGAGGACCCGAGTTCGAATCCGGCTCGAGGCATCCGGCTAAAATCTGACCCCCGAGGTAGAGACAAATTTAAAAATAAAAATAAATAGTATCGTAAATGGCTTATGGCTACCATGGCCGAAAAGCCAAAAAAAAAAAAAAAAAAAAAAAAAAAAAAGTGAATTTGGATAAAGTTTAGCCGTTGCAGTGATAGTTATACATTTTAATATTTTTTTGAAAATATATTACTTATCTCGCCTACTACGTTCAATGAAGCAATTAACATAATAAAAATCAGTTCATTAAGATATCCGAGTCAACTTCCCTAAGCGAGTTCATGGGGAAGCCTGTAGGGTAGGCAGCCAGCACCGAACAAGGTAAGTGAACGAGCCCTGGAGGGAGAGAAGCAAACCATGCTAAGCCAGTAGAAATTATTGTACATTTTGATAGTTTAGCAGTTGAGTTGTTTATCGAAAGAGAAGTTCAAGCTCAAACCGTCTAGAATGCAAATTTTTAAAAAGAAAATCTCATTTAAAATTGGAAAAAAATTTAGAAATTATTTCGGTGCGCCGTACATAGAGTGAGATTAATCTCACCATGAATACAAAATAAGAATTATATATTGAAAATTAATATTTTACAATTTAATCGGGAAAGCATAAATATTTTTGGGATTAAAGTTCAAAGGAACGTTAGGGTCCTAAAATCTACTAATAATATAAAAACTTTTTTTTTAGACAAATTAACATTTAAACGTTAGCTTTAATTTTTTTCTTAAAGCAATTTGAACCACGAAAGCTAAATAATATAATCAATAATTTCTTACGTTAATTCTACATATTAGAAAATTATTTTATTATTTTTTAAAAAAGAAAAACAAAATGAGCATCCGACGGGATTCGAACCCGTGTCTCTCTCCTTTACGCGGAGAGCGGCTTAAAAATGTCATTCAATCTAAAGAGCTTATCTGGCGGGATCATCCGTAGGGAGAGAGACACGGGTTCGAATCCTGTCGAATTCTCAATTTATTTTTCCTTTTCAAAAAATAATAAAATAATTTTCTAATATGTAGAATTAACATAAGAAATTATTGATTATATTATTTAACTTTCGCGGTTCAAATTGCTTTAATATAAAAACCATTCAGTTTTAGAAATATAAATATGGTGTGTTTAAAAAAAATCTGTTAAGTACTTTTTGGGGGAAATTTGTTCATACAATTACAATAAAACTAAGTGAAATCGATTTTTAAATTTTAATCCTTCTTTAAATTTTACAGCCTCTAAAATTTTAAGCGCACCTAAAATTTTGCAGCCCTAGGTCCGGGCCTTTCGGGCCTAAGCATAGATCCGTACTGTACACAATACAATACAAAAGTAAGTTAATAGCCTTTCCAAGTTCAAAATAAGTATTGCATCTTTCATACTTGAATAAATTTTTATAATTTTTTTTTTTTTTTTTTTTCTAACTGATTTAACAAAGAATAATTGACCTATCAAAGAGAATTGTTTTGACCGCGCTTATTTGAAAAATATATTTTATCACGAGACTACTGCGGATTATGCTATTGAAGTCTGTGGGTCTTAAGTCTTTTTTTCTCTCTCTTGGTCCAGACTTAAGACTCCACAGACTCCAATAGCATAATCCGCAGTAGTCTCGTGATAAAATATGTTTTTCAAATAAGCGCGGTCAAAACAATTCTCATTGATAGGTCAATTATTCTTTGTTATATCAGTTAGAAAAATTATAAAAATTTATTTAATATCATTATTTCAAGTTAGAAATATATAAGTTCAAATATTATTTTCACTCAATATTTGACAAAAATTCCCTACAGTTGATTCGTGATTGAATCAAATGTAGAAAACATTCGGTTTTCATACTTGATATTAAATATTTATTCTAGCTCTAAAAAGTAGTAAGTACCTACATTAAATTGCAATATTTTGTATAAACCTCAAAAATATTATTATGCTGATATAAATATTACAGTTTACTATCCCTCTATCGAATATTTAATGTTATATCTCGACATTAAGTTTGTTTTCACTGTTTGGTAGTCTAATTAGAACCCCAGTGGTTGACATGAGGGCGTTAGAACTATGACTTCCATTATTAAAGGCAAAAGGTAACGGAATATTAGAGGGAGGGAAGAGAATAATCCGACTCTGAGAAGCCCTCATTTCGGAGCCCTTTCCTGGCTGTTATTAGCCTCATTCTGCCTGCCTATTTAATTGTAGAAACACAAATAAACAGCTCCTATCATCGCAGTTATTTCAAAGGAAAATTTTCCCTTGCCCAGAAAGTAAATGGTCAAATGAAATACTCTTTTAATTGTAGTTTATAATTGTCAAATATATGCTTAATTCCTTATTAGTATATATTGTGTATATTCTTAATTGTTTATTGTCATATTCATTTTAAAGTGTTCAATAAATTATTTATTTATTTATTGTCATATTCAAATCATCAATGAATAAATTCCGACTGGCCAATCATGTAAATTATAAGCGTTGGCTTTGATTTCTTTAT
Organism: Forficula auricularia; assembly: GCA_024734495.1. Classification (NCBI taxonomy): domain Eukaryota; kingdom Metazoa; phylum Arthropoda; class Insecta; order Dermaptera; family Forficulidae; genus Forficula; species Forficula auricularia. The sequence continues at coordinate 550,232 of JALMQS010000096.1, read as the reverse complement.
CAATTAATTGACATTTTTTGCATATAATTTAAATTATATAAGCTGGCCGAGTGCGAGTCCGTCCGCATACCAAGGGTTCCAAACCTGACAACTTCCAAAATACTTGAGTTATTAAATTCCTTCTTATTTCTAGTGGATTAGGAGCGAATAAGTGAACTTGTCTTGTTGTTGTTGTTTTTTTTTTTGTTTTTTTAATTTTAAGTTAAGCTGTTTCTAAACGTCGACAAGTATGTAAATCCCCTATGAACGGCCACTTGAGAGCTCTCTCACGACATCATTTTAAATAAATATAAATCTAATAAATCTTAAACGATTAAATCTAATTTTATTTAAGCACAAAAATACATTTTTTTTTTGAACAAAATGTTTTATTAAAATTTACATTATTATTATTATTATTTTCACAATTATTTGAGCATCGAGCAATAAATACTGCCTTCTCATGTTCATATTTACAACAATGTTCTTTTATATTTTTTTGCGACGAAATTTTCTCTGGAGAGAGACGGACTGGTAGAAATTTTAATTGAATGTAATGGAATGGGCTGCCTTCCATTACATTCAATTAATAGTTCTTTTATATTTTAATCATTTTTTAAAATTTTAGTAGCCTACTAATCAAGTGGACCCGGGTTCGAATCCGACTCGCCCCGGGTAAAAATCTGATCCCTACATAGATGTCATAATTTAATAATAGTATCGTAAATAGTCTGATGGCTAGAAGGGCAGAAAAGCAATAAATAAATAAATAAATAAATAAAAATTAGTGGGAAAATACAAGATACATAGATTTTCAACAATTTATGAGAAAAAATATTTTTTCACCTCTATAAAATTCGATCTTTCCAAAAATAATAATTCGATTAAAATTTTAACATAAATTTTCATTTTTTTTATTTGTGGATAAATGAATACCTACATATAAGTACACAGACTTGTGACGCCACTAATGGGGTCCTTTACTTTTTAACCGGAACCCTAAAAATATTAAAAAGTTTTATGTCCAAGTAGGCCGAGGGGTGAACCGCGACCTATTAACGTGTACACCTACTTCCACTTCCACTTTCATTTCCAAGTAGAAGACAATAGATGATTGTGCATTCCAAAATAATTCAACATAATTCCAAATACGTGTACACCTAATTCCAATCGCGGTTTACCCCTCGAAGTAGGCTTACCACAATATGCCATCGAACAGATAGGATTAAAAAGCTGAAATTTTGTGCATATATGCAGTTTTATTAATACTAACTTATCTAGTGAGTTTCCCCTAATTATAGACTCAATCCTTCGTTAACTATTGGATTTTCTCTGATTGTCCGTATTTTTCATTCAGGTCTTCTAAAGCTCAGACGAATCTGGTTAGAAAGGATACGTTTTGAGGTTCTCCCACAAAGTCAATCGAAAGATAATTAATTTAAAAAATATATCCTTATACTTAATGAGTTTTTCATAAGGATAATCAACAACCCAGTCGCTATCATGGCACAGATTATCCCCAAAGCCCAAAAGCCTCCCTTTCCTTCTTTCCCAGTTAATATACGTTACGATTCACAGGACTATGATTGAAGCGAATGGCATTGTTTGTGTGATCGGGGCAATTACTGCCTTTTATTCCAATCCAAAGGTCTCGCTAGGGGACAGTCAATTTTTTGGAATGATGATTGGGGGTATGTTGTTATGCTTATCTGATCATCATCATTGAGTATACAGTCCTAAGACTGGTTTGACGCAACCACCCGTCTCCACTCGACTCTGTCCCCCGCCAGCTGTTTGACCTCTCTAAATGTCTCGCATCCCATATTCCCAATTATTTGGTTGAAATATTCTAATCTGGGCCTTCCCCTTTTCTTTCTCATCTCTTCCTCCAAGATATCTCTAAGCAGTCCCCCATGTCTCAGTGTGCCCCATCATCTGACCTCTTCTCTTCTTCAGACTCTTCCATAAGGTTCTTCTTTCTCCGATTCTTCCAAGAACTTCTTCATTTGTAATTTTATCCATCCATTTGATATTCATAATTCTTCTGTAGCACCTTATCTGATAGCTCATGATAATGTATTTTATTTTTATTTTCGATCCAAGAAAAATTTAACCTCATATATCTGAGTGATTGAAAATGTATATTTATCTAACTTGTAAATTTGAGCTTTGTATCTGATTTAGTTTTTGAGCTGCCATGCTCTCCAGACACATTATAGCCGTTCGGTTTGTAATTTAATCGTTGTATAGAGATATAATGTGATGAAATGTTAGTATTAATATTGAAGTAATTTTTGGAGACGGACTGATAGTGAATTGAGTGGATCTTGATGAGGCAGACCAAAAAAAAGAAAAAGATAATTTATACTATATTTTTATTAATAAACCGACGTTTCGGAGGCTATTTCCTTCACTGACTTTTCAAAACACTGAAGAAGAAGGGAATAGCCTCCGAAACGTCGGTTTATGAATAAAAAATAGAAGAAATTATCTTCTTTTTTGGACTTCCTCATCAATATCCACTCAGTTTTAACAACTTTCTAGCTCAAACTCTGCCTAAAAATTTCTAATTCACCAATTTGCAGAGTAAGAAACGATTCTTTATAAAGTTTTCATTTTTTTTTCTCCAATTTAATCCTAAAACAGAATATTATTCTTGCTTCTTTGTGAACTCAAAATAACCGTATCAACTCCCTTAATTCCACCCTCATTTACCAGGTTGTGTTTTGTCTTTTTATTCAAGAATACATCAAGGTTTTCTCTCTTTCACCTGAAAGAGTTGGAGAACATTCAGTCAAGCTCTTTTTTTAATTGCTTTTATTAAGGGTGGAAAATAAATAACACAGAGAAGGTAGTGTTTGTTATAAATCACTATTACTATATCAAAGTGACACTATCTTAAAAGGAAAGTTGAAAGTTGGCTGAACATCCATCGATGCACTATCAATAGAACCAGTCAAACGAGGCTTGTCTCTCTCTTTTAAACAAAAATAAAATGAAATAAAAAAAAGTAAAACGGATGGCGGCCTTTGACAAATGGCTGCTGTTGGCCAGTCTGCTGCGCATCATGGGCTTGAATGGGAATTCTAGCCGATTCCCTATGGAACGCCCTGGCGTAAAGTGATGCCATTTTTCCACCGCCTGTCGAGGCATACAACTTTTTTGTTGTTGTTGTTTTCTACAGAACTCAGTGGTTTTTGAATGAGAACCAAACGATAAAATAAGAATTAGAGATAAAAGATCAGATCAACGCAGTAGGAATAATACTAATCAAATAATTAGACATCTCAGAATAGAACAACAGGTTCAACCTTGTGTGGTCATATTTGAAGAAAAATAAACCGGACAAAGGCGGGTCGGGCTCGCATAACAAGCGCTAACTCAGTTAGGGTTAGGATCTGAACAAACCAGGCAGCTGCTTGGGGGTGTCAGATTGGTCGAGTGGGAAAAGTACTAGCTTACTAAACAGAAAGAAGACCCGAGACGGGCTACGCCAAACTATATCACCGCCATTGGCGTAGTTAGGGAGTTTTCCTAGAGGGGCAGCTGATTAGAGACCACAAGGTTTCAAGTTTGGTAAACCGATTAGGGGCCGTCCATAAATTACGTGACACAGTAAGGGGGGGGGCATCTCAGATTTGTGACAGGGGGCCCGGGGATCTTAAAAATTGTGATTTGACAAAAGTAAAATTAAAAATTTTCAAATATATTTTTTAGATTTCAGGTTATTATTATTCCAACCTGAAAATATTGGTAAAATAAACATGGGCAAAAAATTGCAAGCAAGCAATTTTTAGCAAAAACAGTTAAATTTTTTGTAATACTGTGACGTCACAATACAGGGGGCTCAATGAAAATGTGACAGAATGTGACAGAGGGGGAGGAGGGGGGTGTCTAAACAACTTGAAATTTGTGTGTCGTAAATTATGGAAGACCCTTTAGAGATAAACTAACTTTTTAGTAAAATTGACAAATTTTGGAAGTACCGAAATAATTTAATGAGAAATACATAAGTTATGTCTCGTAATAATGGAGTTTCGATTTTTCTTGGGGGCAATGAGTTTTGTAGGGAGGGCGTTGCCCCCCTTGTCCTCTCCCCATTAACTATGTATGCCAAGCTATGTATATCACCGCCTGTGTATAAAACTACACTTTGCACAGATAATTATCAATTAGAAGCTATAGCTATTTACTTATAAAACTGTTTTTTATTTAAAGACAGTAAAATTTGATTCCTTAATTTATATGTCAGTAAACTTTTACATAAGTTCTGCGTGTCAATCCCGTTATTTATTGTCTTTTGTCTTCAGAGCCTAACCGTTTTGCCGCCCCTTGATTTGGCCGCCCGTGTGCTGTGCACACCTTCGCATCAATGGCGGTCTGGGTCTGGACTGGGGTTCAAGACCGGCTCTGAACCATACACCAATTACACACTTATATACACTAGACTGGTCGTTAAAAATTAAATTTTTCCGACGCCCCCTAAAAATCTTCCTTTTGATGAAAAAACCATGCCACAAGACGATATAAGTTCATTTTTTGGCAAAATCACGTTTTTTGGAAATTTCTTATCACCAACAGTATTTTTCCTAAATATAAACAATTTTGAAATTTTATTCATTTGAGTTGCAAAATTATAAAATATTTTTGACATGACAACGTCTTATAATTCGATGGAGCCGGCTGCAAGCACGAAAAAACATGACTTATGCGGCGTTACCTCGCTCTGAGGCGTTCCATTTAAGGCTTGAAGTGCAAGCGAGAGCGCGGAACGAGCGACAAAGAGTGAGGCGGGCTTTTTAAAAGCTACAGTTACAAAAATTTTAATGATGTTTCCAAATTTTAAATTTTAAATTTAAGATTTATGAACAATAATTTAATCACAGTTTATTCTTATAATAAATTATTCAAAATTAATACGTTTTTACAACAAATTACAATTAAATTTGCAAAAATAATTAAGTAACTAATTGAACAACAACTTTTATTCAGTGTACTTGCTGAAAGAAATAATGTCAATACAAAATTTATTATTATAAAATAATAAAATCAAAAATTAAATTTTAACAGTCGAGTAGAAATTTAAACAATAAATTTTATTCAAGTATTTTGTAAATTTAAAATGATTTTCTGAACGAAGAATTTTATGAAAAAATCGGTTGTCTGTAAAGTAGGTTTACTGACGATAGTTGAACGTGAAAACGTCATAAGAAAATACCATTCCATCAGTATTTTCTTATGACGTTGTCACGTTCAACTATCGTCAGTAAACCTACTTTACAGACAACCGATTTTTTATAGAAACTATAGACGTATGAAAGTCTCAGTAATTTAATAAATATAGATAATGATTGTACATTAATAACATGCTAGCTAAGTTACCGATAGGAAAATTAGTTGGGAAATTAATTCAAATTTATTGACGAAAATAATGATAATAATAATGTAACATTGTTAATAATATCCAATTACCAAAAAATTATTATTATTGAATATTTAATGAGATATTTCCAAAAAAACATGATTTATCAAAAAATTACTTAGATCGTCTTGCGGCACGTGTTTTTTTTTTTTTTTTTTTTTTTGGCTTTTTTGCTTTTCTAGCCATAAGCCAATTTACGATACTACTTATTATTATTTTTTTAATTTGTTTCTACCCCAGGGTCAAATTTTAGCCGGATGCCTCGAGTCGGATTCGAACCCGGGTCCACTTGGCTACCAGGCTGACACGCTAACCACTAGTCTAACCTGACCCCACGGCACGTCTTGTTTTTAATAAAAAAAATATTTACCTCGCGTTTTTTATCAAAAGGAAGCTTTTTAGAAAAAACATTTAATTTTTAAAGACAAGTCTAATATACACTCATATATATACAGACATATAATTAAAATAATATTAACACCATATAAGCTTACTAAATATGCTTCGTTCCCAAAATAAAGAAAAAACTAATATAAAAGTTAAATGAATTTATCATTAATTTCATTACACTTAATTCACCATACTTGTGTACTTCTCTTTATTGAACTTGTGCCTTATAATCTATTATTAACTTTATATGTTTTCATGAGAATTTTTTTGTGGTAAAATAAGAATGTTTCGCGAAAACCAATGAAGATCGTGTAAAAGGAGTAATTCTCCAAGTAAAAATAGACCATTGAATGCACGCAAGTAGTAGCAAAAAGGAAATGCCATTAGCAGTGCACGTCAAGTGGCTAGTCGAGTAATTGCTTAAAATGACTTTTTGGTTTTGGGTTTAGGGTGCTTTTTAGGGGAAGGGGGTATCGAAGTGTCGATCGGTGCCACTCCACCCTAGGCGCCCGAAAACTTGAAACTTTAACACCTAACCAAGGTAAATCTCTATTTAAAAAAATACTTTCGAAAGTCAACCTGACTCATAAACGTTTCGTGATTTGACATTTATAACTTAACTAACTAAAAGAACATGATATAAATGTTTAAATATTCACATAAACTTTATTTCTGATAAGAGAAAGAATTTAATTTTTAGGACAGATTCTAAGATATTAATAGAAATATTATTAAATTGCGATATCAGAGGGATTCATCCCCCCAGGAATCGAACCTGAGAACTAACATGCTTTCCGGGCAGTCAGCTCACACCCTCGAGACAAAAAACCTTTCTCTGAACCGCAATATGCAATCGCATGTTAGTTCTCAGGTTCGACTCCTGGGGGGATGAATCCTCTCTGATATCGCAATTTAATAATATTTCTATTAATATCTTAGAATCTGTCCTAAAAATTAAATTCTTTCTCTTTTTAAAAATTGATTTGTTAATATGAACCCGAGCATATTTTTGAAAAACATTCCAACTATTTTCAAAAATAAGATGCTCAAATCTTTACTTTTATTTCTGATATTGATAAGGAGAACATTTTTTGGTCGAAACTATTTCCTTATATCTCAATTTTACATAAAAGCAGTAATTTATTAGCTTAAATAAATGAGTCTAATAAATTAAGTAATTAATGAGGATGTACTTGCTCGTTAAGCACTGGATGACAAAGATCTTCATTCAAATGAGTTTCATATTCATAAGATAAAAAAATAAGTAAAAAATTTAAAATAAAAAAATTAAATGAAGATGAAGGCCAAGCCTTCGAAGCTATAGTCTCTAACAAATAAAATTATACGCGCCTATCAGTGGCATGCGATTCATGGATGCTGTGGATGCCACGCATCCCTAAGATTTTAAATATTTATAGCAGGGCTGTCCAACCTGCAGCAAAAACATTAAGACTTTTATATACTCAATGAAAATCATATCTGATACAATTTAACCTATTTTTTTTTAATAAGAAGAAATTGAACAATCTCCCCAATGATTTTCGATAAATAAAAGTGCAGAATTTAGATTTTGAATGTGTAAAAATATATATCAAGATTTCTGAAAAAAATCACAATTTCGTCATATTTTGACTCCATTTTTTTTATTAAATTTAAATATTTTAAAGATAATGTTACATCATTCGTATCCATAGTAAATTTATAACAGAAATAAATTTAGTAGGGAATTGAATAAAATTGAAAACATATAATTTTTTTTTAATGGGCCAGACGTTTCGACAATTTTGTATTCACTGAGGAAGTCAAAATCAATTGACGAAACGACTTGCCCATTAATTTAGAGTATTTTCATAAATTTATAACGTCGACTTCAATATTTCAGGTGGATGTTTAAATTTTCAAATCAATATCCGTTATTTCAAATATTTCTATAAAAAACAGTTTTTGTTTTGAAAAATATATTGGTTCTCGAAATAAAATAAAATTGTTGTATAGTTTCAAGGGGCAATTAAAATGAATGATTTTTCCGAAAAGGGTCCAGATAGAAGGTTTGAAGTCCGTGCCTGGTATATCTTCCCGTTCAGGCAGGTCAAAGACAAGTTCAGACGAGTTTTGGTCAAATAAAAATTGTTCTCGCTGAGAAACAATTAAAATAGTAATAAATAAAGATGTTTCGGGAATTTCTGGATTAATCCATTTCTAAGAACTCTCAATATATAAAATCGGAAATAGCTAAGAGCACCATAAACAAGTCATAGCTTGCTTATAGCAATAGAATTAGGAGAAATTTTTCTTATAGCACAGCCTATTCATTGTGGAAGATTGTCGATTTCCATCTTAGGGACTGTGGAGTTTAAGTCACAAGAATTAATTTCTGACTCCTACCCTCACTCACACAAAGCAATATCCGTTTGTGGCAAAGGTTCCAAAATAAATTTTTATAATTATATGGCGATGAGGGGATCTCTCCTTAATTTTTACACTTTCAGCAGAAGAACATGTGGCGTATAATTATTTTATTGTAAATTCTAAAAAAAAAAAGAAAAAATATGAAATTGAGTCAGGATTAATCCTGGTACTCTCAGCCACCCGCTCTGAATTTTAATCCATTTGTTCTGAAGCTGAAAGTGTGAAGTAAAAATAAATAATGAGCTTGTAAATTGTATCCATCTTATTTTTGTAAAAGGCTGCCCGCTCCTTGGAAGACCAATAAACAAAATATAGAATCAAAAATCCTTTGCTAAATAATTCATATATTAAACCTTTGAATTGTACAAATAAAATAAATACTCTAGATCTTTTCACCTTATATTTTGGACTAATACATTCCAATATTTAACTCGAACATTTGAGTGTTTTATATATATATTTTTTAACATATGTAAAAAACAACTCCTCAGGGCTTCATATAATTTAATCTTAGATCTTAGTAGATAACTAGCTGCAAGGCCAATCTTCGGTGAGCCTCTTGCTAGCCAAGGAGCTTCGCCCCCTGGACCTCCCGTCACATGAACACTCCCTCTCCTCCATCTCCAACCACTCTCCATCCCACCGACCCTCTCCCCAACCCGGGAACTTCTTCCCCGCATCTGATCAACCTCCACCCCAGTAAACCTACCCCCTGGACCTCAGCCCCCACCTCCCAAGCCTTGGGGGAACGAACATACTAACATAGGTACAGAGACAGGTAAAATTTCTCTTTAGTAGTATTAGATAATTATATTATTATATATTATTATATTATACAATACTAGCCTTCGGCGGCCCTCTTGCTAGCCAGGGGGCAGGCCGTCTGGACCCCGAACCCACGAACCCCACCCTCATACCCCACTCCACCCACCACACCCAGCACCCCCGCACTATGCACTTTTTACGTGAATCGTGAGCAACTTCACGGAAACGATGGAAACAGACAGACAGACATACAGACCGACAGGAATTTTATTGACGGTGTTTTCGTTCATAACTTTGCTTGAAACGTGTGCAACCAAAATTTACCTGATTTGAACTAATGTATAGACAAAACCTTAATTTTATATATATAGATATAGCAGAAGGCTTCGCCCCCTCAGGATAATATTTAATTAGTTTAATTCTATTTTGAAAACAACAAATCACAATTTGAAGTTGAAAATCTATTAATCAAAATTTTCACTTTCCATTTTAGTATTTTTCCTGAACTGGCCGCTTTTAAAGAAACTTTGACAAATCGAGTTCTATCCCCTTTAATCCAAAGTCAAAAACCACAATGGCTAAAAAAAAGTCCCACAAAAGTATTATTTTTCTTTTAGGAATTAATCGACGGTTAAGTAAAGAGCAGTTGAGTAAAAAAGTGAAAGAGGGTGCTACACCCTCGCATATGAATATATATTCGAATTGATTAACGTACGCTCTTATTTTGATTACATTTCCCATCATCAAATGACAATGAGCAGAAAGGGCAAGGGAGAGGTAATATTCATAAAGGGAAAGGGCAGCCCTAAATGCTTACTCTCGCTCTCAACGTTACGTCTCTTTGTCAATTTTCCTCACAAGGGATGAAGTGGTTGATTCAGCTGGTGACTTTCGCAAATCATCATGAATGAGGGGGGATTTTCATTAAGAAATCCAAGAGACGATCAAATAGTACTTTAATGACTACAAAATCGAAGTGTGAAATTGTAATTAAATTAAATTTTTCTATACGTATTATATTCAATTAGTGTAACCGTGAAGGGTAAAGTGTTATTTTTCTTAATAATTTTGAAATGAACTCAAAAACGGCTAAAACTATTTTGATAAAAAATAAAAATAAGCGATATCACAGTATTAAGATCTATAAATAATAAATAAAGAGAAACAAAGAGGTTGTCCTCTGCTTGATGCAAATAATCATGAGAATTGTTAATATCCAATCGGTAATAGACCCCATGAGAAATAATAGATAAAATCGAGAGGTGAACCGCGACCTAATATGCTGTACACCTACTTCCACTTGTACTTCCAAATATTTCCAAGTACCTCCAAATATTTCCAAGTACTTCCAAATATTCCCAAGTACTTCCAAATATTTCCAAGCACTTCCAAATATTTCCAAGTACTTCTAAATATTCCCAAGTACTTCCAAATATTTCCAAGTAATTCCAAATATTTCCAAGTAATTCCAAATATTTCCAAGTACTTCCAAATATTTCCAAGTACTTCCAAATATTTCCAAATACTTCCAAATATTTCCAAGCACTTCCAAATATTCCCAGCCACTTATAAATATTCCCAGCCACTTCGAAATATTCCCAGCCACTTCCAAATATTTCCAAGTACTTTCAAATATTTCAAGTATTTCCAAAATACTCCCAAAGAGGTGTACACCTACATCCAATTGCGGATCATCCCTCGGATAAAATTAATCAAGTACGTTGGCAGGTATTTGGACAGGAAGATAGCAAATCAAAAAAATTGTCATTGATTTTCGAGACGTTTTGCCAACTTTATTTTGGCTTCATCAGACGTCTAAAAAAACACAAAAAACTCCATTAAAAAACCCCCAGGTGTAATATTATTAAAAATTTGTGAACTCCGGAAGATGGGCTTACACCCCGGAATATATATTGAGTCGTGCTAAACAAGCATCTGATCTCTTATTTATGTGAAACCTACTTAGTATTTTTTATATCAAAAAAAAAAATTGAAAAAGTTGCAAAAATACATTTTTTACAAAAAATTTTCTTTAGTTTATTTAATGTTTCATCAAGAACCTAAACCATTCTCCCTTAACAAAAAAGTAATATTATTAGTCCATAGAATCCATATTTTTTAATTAATCAAGTACATTGGCAAGTATTAAGCTGGGGTTTTTTAAGTCTAGTTTTTGTGTTTTTTAGACGCCTAAATGAACCCAAAATAAAAGTTGGCGAAAGGTCGCGAAAATCAATGACAATTTTTTGATTTCCTACCTTCCTGTCCAAATGCCTGCTAATCTACTGATTAATTAAAAAATATGGATGCTATGGACTTTAATAATAAATAAAATATTTCTAATAAAACAAAAGTAAAAATATTTTTTGGAAAATTATTATTTACTGAGTTATTTACTCACATGTAATATTTCTAATCAAAAAGACTGATAATTAAAAAGACATAATAAATGCCAAGCTTTCGAAACTATAGTTTCAAACAAATAAAGTATGTATATACATATTTATATTTGATATAATATATTATGTGAATATTTATTTGCATCAACCTGAGGACAACCTCTTTAGCTTCTCTTTATGATTTAACAACTCTGCTACTGTCGGTAAAACAAAATCTTTTCAATTAAACCAATAAATAAGCCTGCCAAGTGCGAGTTAGACCTCATATCGAGAGATCCCTTTCTTTTATAACTTCAAAATTATTTGATATATCTAATTAGTTCTTATTTGTTGTTGATAAGGAAATAAGAATAAATTTGTGGATTTTTTCATATTATAATTTTAAGTTGAGTTTTTAAATTCCGACGTGTACAAAAATCACATAAAAATTACTATTTGGGGGGGGGGGGGTGTCTTTAAAACCGAAATAAAAAAAGACATTCTAGCTAAAGAGATTTTTAAAGAAAGCCGTTTTAAAAATGTTACAGGATACGCCCGGAAAGTAGTATTGAATTCACGAAAATTATTACCCACGATAACCCAAGAACGAAAGTGTCTCTCCAAAATTAAAACTTCACATTTAAAAATGCATATAATATTTTTTCTCAAGATAATTAAATTAAAAAAAAATTTATAATAGTTTATTATATTTAAGACTGAAGGAGACAACAAAGTGTGTCTTCTGCTGGAATTATACATTTTTTTATTTATAACGAGACTATAGTTTCGAGGGCTTTGCCCTCTTCATCAGTCTATTAGCAATGGATTCACAGGAATTAATTTATGAATCTTCCTGTGAATCCATTGTAATAGACTGATAAAGAGGTCAAAGCCTTCGAAACTATAGTCTCGTTATAAATAAATAAAATGTATAATTCCAGCAGAAGACACACTCTTTTATTGTCTCCTTCAATATATAAAAATTCTGCTACTCTCGGCAAAAAAACTTTCTATTTAATATTTAAGATTATTGCTTTGCCGGCTCTAACTGGCGAATATATTGAGTCTTGACAATTTTTTATCTTTTTACAGCATTTAAACAAAATGTTTACACTAGTCGAAATAGTCTAAATTAAATTAAAAAAATAATATTTTTTGGATTAAAAAAATTTAAAAAAATAAATAACTATTCTCTGGTTGATCTATTTTTGAGATTTTTGATATAAAAAAGATTAACTCACCAAACTGGAATGTTTACTCGTCTCTCACTGTTGTCCCTTGTAGATGATATTTTCTGAAATATCATAAAAAAAATTAAAGAATTAGGTAAATGAATAAAAAATAGGTTGAAAAATAGGAAAGAATCCTAACCTTTGACATTCATCTTCAGAATTTAAGAGAACTGCCTTCTGAAGAAGCAGAAACCAGAGCGCAACGAACATCTTCTAAAAAACAACAAAAAAATGTATTTAGAAAATGTTTAGGCCATTGAGGAAGGATATAATGTTTGGGGTCAGAAACGTCGATGCAAGGTAAATAAATCTTTTTATTGAAATATACCATGAAGAAATAATAATTTAATATAATTTATTTTCTTATAAAGACGAACTGATAAGCAAAATAAGTAGCTAATAATGAATGGCAGTCCATAAATTATTTAAATTTTTATTCGATTGACGCTTCCGAGACTTTTTCTTTCCTTCTTCAGCTTAATGATTAGTTATTGATGAGTGTAGTATAACTCGGTTTCCATTTGCTCTCTTTCAGTGATAGCAACAATATTGTCAATATTTTCGAAAATTATACCACAAGTGAGATAACCAAGTACACTTATGGTATAATGTTGGAAAATATTGTAATATTGTTGCTATCACTGAAAGGAGAGACAAATAGAAACCGAGTTATACTCACCCATCAATAACTAATCAATAACCTGAAGAAGGAAAGAAAAAAGTCTCCGAAACGTCGGAAATTGAATAAAAATTTAAATAATTTATGGATTGGCTTTCATTATAACCTACTTATTAGAAATAATAATAATTAAATGTTTTATTTGCAGAAATAAATGAAAACTCGGTACGCTTTCCTATAATTTAGGTGATTTGGTAATTTTTCTTCAGTACCTAAATGGTTTTATAAGTTGAAAATTGTCACAAAGATGCAGCTTACGATTAATAATATTAATAGTAAGAGAAATAAAATTAACATATTATTTATTATTACATTTTTTATATATGAAATTGCATTTGAATTAAACCAGAAAACAAAAACAATAATGGATGTGTATTTGTAAAAAATAAATAAATAAATAAAAAAATAATCCGATAATTAAAATGTTATTTTTTTTAAATGTCAATTAGTAGCTACATACAATTATTTGCACAATTGTCTTTTGTTAATAATTGATTGCATTATGTCAAATTCAATTACTCAGCTGTCATTAAGAGTGAAATTATAAAAACAAACAAAAAGATCATTCGGGGGAAATAAATACATATATAATCCTTTGCGGTATTAAGCAATTGAATGGGAGAGGGGAAAGGGGTTTTTGAGGGAGGGACATGGGGTGTTGAGTGATGAGCATGTAATGTGGACGGAGTAAACCCATATTCCCTAAAAATCTCATCAATAATAACTTTATCGGAGATTTTAAATATAATATACCCTGGGATTCAATAATTATATAAAGCAATTAGAAATGAATTTAAAATAATAATAATAAAAAAATTCTCGTAGCCGTAATTTAATTTTCAGACGTTTTATTTATTTTATTTATTTATTTATTAATGATGTTATGTACATAGGTCAGAGTAGACCCTTATAGTGTACAATCAAAAAAAGAAAAAAAAGAAACTGACAAATATAGAGATTAACAATATAAAGAAAAATGAAATACAAATTAGATACAAAAATACAAGAAACAGAACAAAACGTAAAAAAATACAAAATATAAAATACAAAATAGAAATACAAAGTGTAAGTATATTACAAAATATAAATTACACAATATAAAGTATAAGTTAGAATATAAGTTAGAGGCTATAGCATTAGCATGATAGGGCTTCAGTGAGTCCACGCAGAAAGCGGGCAGCAGAGGATGGTTGTCTTAGGGCAGAGGGCATTGAGTTCCACAGTCGTGGGGCTGTGATCTCAAATGACCTCGATCTGAGGGCAGTCTGGTGTCGCGGGCATACCAGGGCTCTTGATCTTATTGAAGGACCAGGGGTAAGTAGTTCCGCCAGGTAGGAGGGAGACCCTGATATAAGGACCCTATGGACAAACCTCAGGTACCTAAACTTTAGATAGTTAGGAAGGCTGAAGCCTAATACCTCTACTGCTTTCTCAGAAACATGATCCATATGGCCCAGGTCGTAGATGTATCTTATGCACGAATTAAGTGCCACCGATAACCTGTGGAGAGAAACGCTGTCGAGACCGTAGTAGACGACCTCTCCATTCAAGAAGTGGGGTAATAATAATACGAGAACAAGTCTACGGCGCAGCCAGACAGGTGTTGCGTGGGCCATTTTTCGGAGAGGATACAACGAACCGTATACTCTTTTACAGATCAGACTAACATGGTCACTCCATGTCAATCTAGAGTTAATGACTATGCCAAGATCTCTGACATGTTCGGAGTAGGGGATGTCTGTGCCACAGACATTCACCGCAGGAATCACTCCCTGATCACGGGAGGATAATACAATCGCCTGTGTCTTCGCGGGTTGAGCATCAATCCGTTCAAGGTAGACCACATGGAGATCGATTCAATGTCGGTATTAATTTTTTCAACAGAAAGCCTACTGTCGACGTGTCCTAGGTGGGAATAGATCTGAAGATCATCGGCGAAGAGATGGTATCTACAGTGGCGGAGAACTTCAGGAAGATCATTGATAAATAGGGAGAAAAGCAAGGGAGATAAAACCCCGCCCTGGGGGACACCGCGTGTAAGAGCTCTAGAGGAGGAGGCCTCACCACCCGTCTCGACCCACTGGCTTCGCCCTGACAGATAGGAGAAGATCAGTCTACAGGAAGCACCAGAGAACCCCGCTAGGTCATGCAGTTTACGAACTAGGATGCTATGATCGACAGAGCCAAAAGCATTTTTAAAATCAAGGAGCACCAAGATAGCGGATCCAGATTCTTCTATAATTGCCCTGCAGTCGTTGGTGACCTTCAGAAGCGCAGTTGCACAACTGTGCCCGGGGCGGAAACCTGACTGGAATGGGATAAGAAAATGAGTTCGGTCAATGTGTCCCATTATCTGGGAGTATAATATTTTTTCAAAGACTTTAGAGATAACAGGGAGAACACTAATAGGCCTGTAATCGGAGCAAGAGCCGGGTTTATTGATTTTAGGTATAGGGGTAACCTTGGCAGATTTCCAGCAGGAGGGAAAGAAGGAAGAGGTAATTAGTACGTTGAAGATTTTAGTTATAATTGGCAGGATGACAGGAAGAATAAGACGGATGAAAGCAAGGGGAATACCGTCAGATCCGGGGGCCCCAGACTTCATCCCCGAGAAGGCACGGAGGACATCGTCTACAGATACGCAAGAAAAGTAGAAGCCGTTTGAGAGGGTCTCATTGAGGCAATCAGGAGGGGAAGAATTACCACCGTCTGGAGAAGTAAAGTGACGATTAAGGTCATCAAGATCAAAGGGGCAAGATTGAGTGGAGCTCTGGACGAAACCATGCCTCCTCAAGTTGCTCCAGAGCTGGCGAGGAGAAAGTTCTGGATTCAGGTCAGCCATTATTATTCGTCTCTTAGCAGATCTAATCATGGCCTTTGTTTTGTTTCTGAGGGACCGAAAGATTTCATAGTGTTCATGGGCACCAGATCTTCACAAATGGAAAAATTCAACAAGTCTTCGAAACTTTGAATATAAGTCTTTAAATGCATAATAAACACACTGTTAAAATTTGTAGACGATTTACCATACAAAACATGAAATAATTGCAATTAAAAATGAAATCTTTTACACATGGTAGATTGGGAAAGGGTAGGATAATGATCATTATTTTATTTTTTTCGTTGAAGGACTTTTACCATCTTGATGAAAGACTAATATTTGTTAGAATAATATATTCGGAATAACTTAAAAAAAATTGAAATTATTTACCATGTAGTTTTGATAAAAAATAAAAATAAACGGATCGTTGCTAAACTTTATCCAAAGTAATTTGAAATATCAATATTTTTATTCCTTTATTATTAATCATATACCTGCCTATTTGCGGTCCATGTTTAAAATAAAATAATCAAGAATTAAAAAATAGTACTATCTTACTCTAGAGTAAATCTAGAGTACTCTAGATAAATCGGTTTTCTTGAAATCCTTTTAAAACTTTGAATACACATATTTATAAGTGTCCTTTTACGTAGAAATTTGTTTAAATAGTCCTTATGGCACTAAATTTGTAAATATGGACCATTGAAATTTGCATATTTAACACGCGAACCCTATCCCGATTGATGTTAAAGCGATTGTTTCATTAAATAACAATCGTAATTTTCTTGAAATTATTTTGAAAAAGTGAGAATCATTAACTGAAGATATAACAAATATTTTTCTGTTAAAATAATTGTATCAAGCGGTATTCGTTTTGTATGATAAATGTTAAAAGTTAGGTACTTTTGATGGTTTTCATTTTTTCTCTCATGTCATGGAAAGTGATTGATGGCGACTTGGCAACCTCGCACTAAAATTAGTCAATTTTTTAATATATAAAAAACTTCTGCAGCTGGTGCATTTGAGATTTTTAGCTAATTCTCTCAACCTAACTATACTGTTCTCTAAATTAAAAGTTTTTGTGCCGAGAGTAGTAGAATTTTTATATATTGAAGGAGAAAACAAAAGAGTGTGTCTTCCGCTGGAATTATAAATTTGATTTATTTATAACGATACATCGTTGTCGTCGATGTTTCATGAATTGATTTTTTTTATTCTTTGTCTTTTATCGTCCGTAAGAATTCAATGTTGCAAGATCAGAGAAACGACGCAGTGAAAATATGTTTACCTTTCTGCGCATGTGAGAGTAGGGCAAAGATCGAACTGCATCTGAGCTATATTAGGGAACGTCCTTTAAAAATGGGTTAAAGTGTACCAATTTACTTCAAAATTTTCTGGAAGAGGCGAGGTTACTGCCCGTTACTGGGAGGTATTTCATAGCCCCCATTCCCTCCCGGTAGGCCTACATCACTTTCCAAGTTTTGACCCCCCCTCCCTGGCCTAAGATCGTTCCGCCGTGCGTGAGCAGCGGACACCCCTTTTGTTTTGTTGTTATAAAATAAAAATTACGAAATTCTACGTTATCATTTGTTATTTAAAACGAGCAGTACCCGGCGTGCCTATGGCACGCCCAGCACTGCTCGGCCATCCGGGCTGGTGGCCCTGGCGGGCAGCGTCTCGAGATGTGATTATTAGCTGTCCGTAATTATATGTTTTGAAAAAATATTTTTTTGAATAATGAATATTGATCAAAGAAAGATGAGAAATATCAGTAAATGCTTTATAAATACTTTATTAGAGCATGCAACCATTTCTCTCTCGAAGAAATTAATTTATATACTAAAATTTAAAGAATTTATATATTTGTCTACTAATATTTTTCGACTTTTTTAATAATACATTTCGATATTTAAATTTATCTAAAAAGTGTTCTAAATTAAATATATTTAATAATTTTAAAATTAATTTATCTACTAAAATTTCAAATGAGCCTCGCAGTAATAAATTAAGAATTAATCTCATTATTCCATTAAATCATATCTCATTAAAACTTATATTATAAATTAAATATATATAATATATATATATATATATATATTTAAAAATTAATTTGTTTACTAAAATTTCAAGAATTTATATTTTTCTTAAATTCAAAAAAAAAAATAATAATTTTCGCGGTATGAATTATTTCCAAAAAATTAAATATATATTAATATATAATATATTTTAAAATTAATAAATTTGTCTACTAAAATTTCAAATGAGACACGCCATAAATCCAATATTCTAAGCTATATTAGAAGAATATATTAATATATAGAGATATTAAAGATATAATATATATAGAGAATAGAGATGTTTTATTTGAAAAAATTGTCAATCGAGCAACTGTCATTGAATATTAGTTGCTTTTTCTCCCACATGTTCACCTGACAGTGCCACGGGTACTGTCTGACAAGGGCTTTTATATATATAATAATTATTAGTGAGATATCAAAATGATCGAAAATATTTCCTTCGTTAAGAGTTTGTTGAGAGAGGAGCTAACACTCAGTCAATCATTTCCCTGTTTTAATAAAATGGCCATCCAACTTTTGTACTAAATGAATTGAGGTGTATATTCTGCACTCTCAAAATAGAATAGAACAAATTAATCAAAAGAAAACAAAAATTGTTTGATCCTGAAAAAAATAATTCATAAAATGTCACAAAAAGTTATATGTAACGAATAGATATTCAAAGGGAAAGCAATCGAAAGCACTCTTGACGTCCAATTCAGAAAGCCCTTCTCGAATGAATTCGAATATTTTTATAAATTGTCAATTTTATTCGAGTCGAATTCAATAATCAAATGACAGGAAATTATTAGATCTTTATGAATAAAATTTTAGTAATAAAATTTAAAAAAGCAACTTGAATTTTTAGGTGATATTTTTATTAAGTATCATCTACCAAAATCATTAGGATTGGTATAAAATAATTAAATTGGATGATAGATGAAAAAACAAATCAAAATTTTTACTTTACCATACAGGGAATGGTCAAGTATATTGTAACGAGCAGTACCTGGCGGGCAGCGTCTCGAGATGTGATTATTAGCTGTCCGTAATTATATGTTTTGAATAAAATATTTTTTTGAATAATGAATATTGATCAAAGAAAGATGAAAAAATATAATTAAATGCTTTATAAATACTTTATTAGAGCATGCAACCATTTCTCTCGAAGTTTCCGATCGGCTGGAAACCTATTTTTTTTAATAATACATTTCAATATTTAAATTTATCTAAAAAGTGTCTCTAAATTAATTATATATAATAAATTTAAAATTAATTTATCTACTAAAATTTCAAATGACCCGCGCAGTAATAAATTAAGAATTAATCTCATTATCCCATTAAATCATATCTCATTAAAACTTTTATTATAAATTAAATATATATAATATATATATATATTTCAAAATTAATTTGTCTACTAAAGAATTTATTTTTTCTTAAATTCAAAAAAAAAAATTTTCGCGGTATGAATTATTTCCAAAAATTAAATATATATTAATATATAATATATTTAAAATTAATACATTTTTCTACTAAAATTTCAAATGAGACACGCCGTAAATCTAATATTCTAAGCTATATAGAGGAATATATTAATATATAGAGATATTATAGATATTTAATATAGAGAATAGAGATGTTTTATTTGTAAAATTTGACAATATAACAACTGTCATTGAATATTAGTTGCTTTTTCTCCCACATGTTCACCTTGCTGCGCCACGGGTACTGTCTGACAATGGCTTTTATATATATAGATCATGCATGAAAAAATTGTATTTTTTGCTTCGTTTTTTCGAAATATCTCAAAAATGGCTCAAACTATTTTGATTAAAAAAATTGGGCTAAGCCAGGGCATTTAGGTTTACAAAAAAGCCCTAATAAGTGAACATCGAAAAAATTATATTTTTCGAGATAATAATTGTTTTGTTAAAATGTCTGTTATAATTAGTACGTGCGTTACCAAATTTTTATGTTATTTTGTAATTTTTATTTTTAAGCCCCAGTCACGCACTGTGTTTTTTATTTTTCTCAGCGAATTCTCTATTTAGAGATCTTAGGGATTTTAGGACCCCTAATTCTCGACTCAGATTCGATTTCTTCATTCAGATTTTATCAGAGTTTCTATTGAATAAACTTTATATGTACACAACCAATTCGGAAACACACATTTTTATTGTAGGTACTTATCAGTGGCGTGCGATCCATGGATACTGTGTATGCGGAGCATCTCTAAAAATGTTTAAGGTTATTTTCATATTAGAATCTCGTTTAACTTTATTTTGCTTTGCTTAATTTATTTATTTTGTTACATATCGTTAATTTTCAAGTATCAAAAGAATTAAAACAATTACCTGAAGTTAGCCAATGAAAAGTTATACTAGTACTATCCGCTCTGTCTATAAAATCACTTGAAAAATAACGAAAAATTCTAAGATCTGGGTTATCGATGAAATTTGAAAAAAGTACCGAAGAATAAAATAAAAATTTAAATAAATGAAGGGTTTTTTGACAGCATCCTCTTGTTTATTAGTCACCGCCCACCACTGTTACTTATCCCCCTTTTTTTTATTTATTTAGTTTAATTTTCAAACAATTTATAAAGTTAAGCAGCATCCCCACAATTTTTTCAGCTACTATTTCATATTTCAATCATTTAATTAAGCTATTTGTTAAATTCTACATTTTTTTATCTGTAGACAACCGTGACACAAAAGTATCAACATCTAGAGAAAATCCCGCATTTACAAGATTTAATATATAAGACCTGTCTTGTAATATGCGATAGAAACTCGCTACGAAACATCTCCGAAAGGAAATAGTCAAGATTCCTGGTTGGGAAGAAATTCATGGACCGAATGAAGAACCAGGGAACCAAGTGTGCGAACATATATACCCTATGGTTAGTCCACCCAAAAAGCATAGAACTCAGTTACAGATGTAGCCTACTACCAAATGACTCGTCCCTGTAAAAACATAAGGAAACAACTTTAAAAATTATTGACCAAAACAAAATAAAACAAACCCACAAACATCAGCGTTACCCCCATGGACTCTTCTCCTACCAAAAGTTTAAATTCTCCATGCAAAAGACTTTTGCCAAACGCAGAACGTGGTGAGACGAAGATACGAGGAAGAACACAACTTAAGGAGACTTGTTTGCCTGGAAAGATAGGTATTGTAAGCTTCTTCCAATAAGAATGGAAAGCAGGTTTTGAGTCAAATTGTATGGTGAAAAGAAATTATCATGTTAAGGGGCCGTCCATAAATTACATCACACGAATTTAAAGATTTTTAGACCCTCCCCCTGTGTCACATTCTGTCACATTTTCATTGAATCTCCCCTGAATAGTGACGTCATAATATCTTTTTTATACTCTATAATTTTTAAAAAATTTAATTTGACTTTTGTGACATCAGAAATTTTAAGATCCCCGGGCCCCCTTTCACATTTTGTCATAAATCTGAGATATTCCCCTCCTCTCTTACTGTGTGACGTAATTTATGGACGATACCTAACAATTATGAAGACCAAAAAAGGCACGTCTAAATGAAGCAAAAGTAAGTAATGTTGAAATACTCTAAAAAAGGTTATCTCTTATCTATATATATATATATATATATAATTAAGGTTTTGTCTGTACATTGCTCCAAATCACGGCAAATTTTATTGCACACGTTTCAAGCAAAGTTATGAACGAAAACACCCTCAAAAAATTCCTGTCTGTATGTCTGACTGTATGTTTCAGTCGTTTCCGAAAAGTTGCTCACAATTCACGTAAAAACGGCTGAAGGGATTATTATGAAATTTTATATTTATATCAGATGTCTTCTAACTTACGTTTTTAACTATATAACGTTGGGGGTCGTGGCCCCTGGCTAGCAAGAGGGCCGCCGAAGGCGGGCCTTGCAAAAAGAAAAATTCAATTTATTCGGGAAAGTAAATAAAATTTCATTTTGCAATATTTGAAAAAAAAATCATATTTAAAAGCATGATTCCTCAAATATTGATGTTCTTGAATAATTTAATCTCATGTCACTTTAATAAAACTGAAGGGGTGTTTTTCTTCGCTCTCTAACTTGCCACGTTAAAAGACCTTTTAAATAAGCGAGACATCATGGCCGGTGGTTTTAATCGGCCAGCATTTAATTTGATTTCCAGGCGACATTATTAAAGCCAACTTTCCTAGTAAATCGTAGAAGGTTGTCGGGGCTAATCTGCCAGCTCTGCTAAAATAAGCGTTTATAGAAGCGACATTCTGTCCAATCGATGACAGTAAGTAATATATCACGAGCGAAGTTTGCTTTTCCGGAATCTGGATTGTTAGTCGACCTTTAGAAAACACGATATAAGATACAGGCAATCCCGTTAGAGAGATATATTAGATACATTTTCAAATAAATCATGGCGCGATATTAATATGCCATCAAATCGGATAACGTCTAATCTTTCAATTTGGTGGAAGAAAATAGAGACACCGGGAATGGTGAGCATGCGTTTTTAAAGTATACTATCTAAATTGGATAATGGTTTAATGGTGAGTAGGTGCATAGAATTTTCTTAAATTTCTTATAGAAATAAAGTGGAAAAATGTGATGAGATAAAAACATTAAAATTATACTTATCTACTAATAAGGAATAAATTAATGATAGTGTTTTTTGGTACTCCTGCGGTTACCATGCATAGTTACATCTGTGGTATTTCGTTCACCACACCTAAACAATTAGTTAACCTCACGGTTATTTGGGGGGGGGGAGGCATCCCTAAATTAAGTAGGGCGATTTTGACGATTTTTCTACCCCCCCCCTTGGTGAGATGCCGTGAGATTTGGCTCGACCCCTCCCCCCCCTTAATCTCACGTGAAATTTTTCAAAATGGATATTTTTATTGTAAATACGTTAATCTCTGCTTGATTGAGTTGGATTCATTTAAAAAACATAATTTGCTTAATTAGTTAAGACTATTATTAATATTATTATTATTGTATAAGATGACCGCCGTCGGCCTTGCACCGAAACTCTGTTAAGTTGCTCGAAAGTTTTCTTTCAGACCGTAGTATTATGGTTGTCATCGATGGAATATCATCTTCCCCTTTCCACACCAACGCTGGAGTTCTTCAGGGATCGGCTATCTCCCCTACGCTTTTTCTTATCTATATCAACGACCTTCTAAACTTGCCCTCCAATCCGGTACATTGTTACGCAGATGACAGCACCCTACATAACGCCCCTGCATCGCATAAAAACCGTGCAGACATTGCCTCTTCAATTAATTTAGACTTATGCAAACTTAAAAACTGGGGATCCCAAAACTTAGTTAACTTCAATGCAGGGAAAACTCAGCGTTGCCTTATTTCTAGGCGCGTCGACAGAAACCTCCCAAACATATCATTCGACTCAAACTCACTAGAATTCAGGGATAAAATTTCAATGCTAGGCGTAACTCTAGGGTCTGACCTTTCATGGAATGACCATATCTCAACCACTGCTAAAGCTGCAGCGCGCAAGCTTGGTCTCCTATTTAGGTCTAGACGCTGTTATACTCCCAGTCAACTTCTTATACTGTATAAGGCTCAAATTCGTCCCTGTCTCGAATATGGCTCTCATCTGTGGAGGGGTGCCTCCAAGCATTATCTTGCTACACTGGATGCAATTCAGAAGCGAGCAATTAAACTAATAGGAGACCCGGTTCTAACCAACTCACTCGATTCCCTGGCTCACCGAAGAACCGTTTCTGCCCTTTCCCTGTACTACAGATACTATCACGGTGTCTGTTCAGTCGAGATGAAATCAATTATCTCCCCTAATGCCCTCTTTACGAGAAACACGCGGTTTTCTAACGCTCAGCACCCCCTCACTGTCAAATTGGATAAAAGTCGAACAAGCGCTTTCGCCAACTCTTTTATCCCTACGACCTCCAGAGACTGGAACTCGCTCCCTGCCACCATCTTTCCCGCGACTTATAACCTTCAGCTATTTAAGACCCGTATTCACAGAGACCTTCGACCCCCGCCCAACCCATAAAATTCTTTCTTCTTCTTTTCACGATGGAGGGGCCAACCCAGACCTTTAGGGGTTGCACCTTTTTGGTGTAACTCCTTCTCTCAACATTATCATAAAAAAAGAAGAAGAAGTACCAGCCAAAGTTGAATGCGCTTGGTTGAATAAAACCCCCTGAATAAAACATTTAGGCCTGAATTTATTTGGTCATCTTCAGTTAATTGGGAGTTATAAACAAAATGCGGTACACATATGTGATCAAACCAAGCCTTGAATTAACTGATGACCAAATAAATTCATGCCGAAACGTTTTATTCAGGGTGTTTTATTGAACCCAGCGCATCCAACTTTTGCCGATACCTCCTCCTTCATCTAATACAGTTTCATCACAGCCAGGTACTCTAATAACAATATTATTATTATTATTATTACTTAATTTAACTCAGTTTTCTCGGAGCTATGAAAAGAATTGAAATATCATCAGAAGAAGCTGAAGTGATTATAGATTTATCTGCTCTATTTAAATAATCTAATGTTAAATTTGAAAAAAATAACAAAAATTCTATGATACGTTTATCGATAAATTTTGCAAAAAAGCGAGAAGAATAAAATAAAATTTAAAAAATGAAGGTCTATTTTTTGGACAGCATCCACTGGCTGAAAAATCACAGCCCGCCACTGGACCAGTCGCGATCGAAGCTTAAAAAATGGATTTCACTGTGATGAAACAGGCACATTACACGCTAGACCAACCGGGTCCTCTTAACATACATCATCATCATTGAGTATACAGTCCTAAGACTGGTTTGATGCAACAATCCGTCTCCACTCGACTCTGTCCCCCGCCAGCTGTTTAACTTCTCTAAATGTCTGGCATCCCATATCCTCAATTATTTGGTTGAAATATTCTAATCTGGTTCTTCCCCTTTCCCTTTTCTTTCCCACCTCCCCCTCCAAGATATCCCTAAGCAGTCCCCCATGTCTCAGTGTGTGCCCCATCATCTGACCTCTTCTCTTCTTCAGACTCTTCCACAAGGTTCTTCTTTCTCCGATTCTTCCAAGAACTTCTTCATTTGTAATTTTATCCATCCATTTGATATTCATCATTCTTCTGTAGCACCACATTTCGAAAGCCTCTAATCTCTTTCTCTCCTCTTCTCTAATTGTCCAGGTTTCACACCCGTACATACATCTTAACATACAATTTGATAAAAAAAAAAATAATAAAAATAATTAGGAACCATAGAAGACAATGATTCGGTCCAAGTTTTTATTCATTTCTGCAGCATCCAGACCATGAAATTTTTAACTTGTATTTTGTTTATTGGGCCTACGAGGAGCGGGCCGCCTCTTACAAAGATAAAAGACAATTATATAAATTTATTAAGTGGATATTGATGAGGCAGTCCAAAAAAAGAAGAAGATAATTTACACTATCTTTTTATTCATAAAACCGACGTTTCGGAGGCTATTCCCTCCTTCTTCAGGGTTTTGAAAAGTCAGTGAAGGAAATCCAATGCGGCATTCCCCTCTGTCTCCTCTTTTCAGTGGCAGTAACAATAATATATTGTATTTCATTATCAGCAGAATTATAATGTAATAATGACTTTTCAAAAACCCTGAAGAAGGAGGGAATAGCCTCCGAAACGTCGGTTTTATGAATAAAAAGATAGTGTAAATTATCTTCTTCTTTTTTTGGACTGCCTCATCAATATCCACTTAATTCACTTATCAGTCCGTCTCCAAAAATTACTCCAATCTTATAAATTTATTTACAGCACTCTCAGCTTCAGAATAAATTAATTCAGAACCAGAGCGGGTGGCTGAGAGAGCCAGGATTAATCCTGACTCACATTTCACATTTCTTTTTTTTTTTGTATTTTCAAAAAAATAATCATACGCCACCCGCTCTATATGTTCTTCTGCTGAAAGTGTAAAAATTAAGGAGAGATCTCCTCATCGCCCTATATGTCAAATCGTTTATTATTTTTTGGGATATTTATTTATTTATTTATTTATTATTTTCAACGGCTAAATGCCTTATACATTAATATAATACAATAATTATTGAATAAAACAAAATTAACAATAATAGACAAAGTAATATTATTAAATTAATATAATAATGATAGAGTATATGTTAAATAACAATAGAGAAATAAAAATAATATAAGATAATAGTAATGTGATGAAATATAATAATAAAATAGTTACTTGTAGACTAGGGTCAACATTTTGAACAAGACTGCGACTCTATTAATGTTCAATGAGAAATCCAAGGGGTTTTCTAGTTGTTTAGATAAATTGTTATAACAACTACTTAATCTGAATATTGGATTAGCCTCAGAGTGCCGGGTGGATGGTACTTCTGGATAAAAAGGTAGTCTATTTCTAAGTACATAATTTGAGTTATGAATTCGAAACAGGTTTTGAAGATCAGGACAATTCACCTTGTTGGACTTAATCTTGTACACAAATAAAACATCGGAGGCAATCATGGAAGATGTAACAGAAGCAAGACAGAAAGTTTCAGCAGTTGAAGTGTAATCATGGTCATATCTCGACAAAGAATTGCCCGTAAGGTATGCTAGATGTCTTAACACTTTGTGCTGAATTCTCTCCAGTCTGTCCATGTTATTCTTTCCGATTGGCCTCCAGACTGTTGATGCATACATTAGCAAAGATTTGATTAGAGTCAAATATAAATATTTAATTGTATTAGGATATACCCAGGGCGATGAGGGACTCCACCGCTTTATGCCACCACACTCCCTTCCACGAGAGTGTGATGGCCTCGACCCTGACCGAGCCCGCCCCGACGCCAAATCGCTCCGCAATATTATCCACCAGACTGGAGTTGCCCCTATATTTTTCTATTTTGTTTCGGTGGGCAACACCCAGTCCTGCAAGCGCGGAGACGATCTGGACGTCCAAAACCCACACCACCCCCGACTCATCCTTTGCCACGATGTCTGGCTTTCTATTGCCCGCCGAGCTGGAGTACAAGTAATTGGCTCAGATTAGGTCAACAAAGTTGTTTCCAAATTTTGAATGTTCAGACTTTTTTTAAGGATGGAAGAGTTTATCTAGGCTTAATTACATAATTTAAACTTCGTTTACAATTTTATATCTGTGTTATTTTAAAAATAAAAATGTATTAATTAAAGTAACTCTTTAGGCTGATGACATAATCAAGGATTAGTCGGTTCCAGTTAGTCCCCTATAGTAACTCATAAGTTCAATTTAAGCTCGTGCTAAATTTTAAGACAAATTAATAAGACCATTAAAACATTCTTAAGCTATATCATTCACTATAAAAAAGATAATAATAATGAGGATTAAATATTTTCCCGTTGATAGCTATTAAGTTCAATTTAATCTCCTATTTTTCATGATTAAATCTCCCGTAGGTCTGTCTGTCTCTTTACTAGTAACGCGTGAAATGAACGGTTCTAAAATTCTAAAAAAGAAATTAAATTCTTTTCTTACTAATAGGACAAGGGTGCTTTATGAATGGGGCTCATCCCCTTTCTTAAGCTCCATTGTTAATAGAGGCTCAATATAAGCGAGTGCTCTTAATGGTTATAATTGCCCAAAATTACGCAATCAAATAATTCTAACGAGAATTTAAATCATCGGAGTGAAGTCGTTAAGAATTCCTTGAATATTTAACTAGGAAGATAGATAATCCATATACAATTAATTTTTAAATTGGTAAAATTTTTCTTTATTAATAATTTACTAAATATTCCTTCTACTTTCTTCTTCGAGTGCCATACCCGAAACGGGTGTCGGCGCATCTCCACATATACCTGTGCTGAGTGTGTTTAGTTGTTTTCACACAGATATACGGGACCTACTTTTTAACGCCGATTCCGAATGGCTAATTTGGAGAGGTCACTTGGAAATTATACTCTTGGTAGGTTGCCATTACTTTCCAAGAGGAGGCGACTGCAAATATCTATCTGCCGAGACTCGGTCTCGAACAAGCGATCTTCGTGTCAGCGAGCCAACACTCTACCCACTGACCCACAGTCGCCTGCTTCTACTTAATATGTAAATATTTTTGATAATTTGAAACTATTCTAGTTTCGAAGACTGTTTTATCTTGAGTATAAAATAAACATACCTAAGTAATTTAATTTACATGAAAATAAGCTGACGTGTTCTAATGTGCCCATCCATTTGACTTTACCATACAACCTGGCCCCTAACTTATATTTAATATTTAATAAAATATTATTTATAATCATCTAGGGGAGAGGGGTTAGTTTTTCCAATTTTAGACTTCTGGGGTCCCACTGATTATGTATACAAAATTTGGTTGAGTTTGCTCAAATAGCCTAGATTTTTAATTTTTAGCCACCCCTCCACCCCGCTTAATTTTTTGTCGATATGCACCAAAATCTAATCAGCTCTTAATCTCAATGGACCAAAACTACGTGTGAAATTTGGTTTCGATATTCACACTAGTTTTTGAGCTAGCTCGTCCACAAAAAATTGGAAACGCACAGATTAACAGACTAACAGACATTTTGACAAAACAATTCTTATCTCGAAAAATATAATTTTTCGATGTTCACTTATTAGAGCTTTTTTGTAGAGCGAGATCGCCTGGTTTCGCTCATTTTTTTTAATAAAAATAGTTTCAGCCCTTTTTGAGATATTTTGAAAAAAAGAAGGAAAAAAAACACTTTTTTCATGCACGATTACAATACTTGACCATACCAGGTATGGTAAAGTAAAAAGGCTAGTTGGAGGCGATTTAACCTTTGCTCTAGCCTCAAACATCAAGGCCGTAATTTAAAAGCTCAACCAAGTCAAACTAAACCCCAATTGCATCGAATTACTCATGAGAATGATTATTCTATAATGGTATAAAATAAACCATAATGTATATTTCCCCAGATAGCAACACCTATAATGTATTACAGAACCTTTAATTTCTATCAAGGAGACCATATTCAGATTCAGGACTGATAATGAAGGCTATTGTAGTCCCGAAACATTAAGAATCAGAAAAAATAAAATCCGCAGCTAACGCATTTTTGCAAATTACTCGGACCAATGGTAAAGTCAAGTGGATGGCCACACCAGAACGTGTCAATTTATTTGGGATGTAATTTCAAAAGCCAAAAAAATATTTAAAACTTAATACGATATAAATTAGTTAAAATGATGTAAGTATTACTATAGTGATAGATTGTTATTTTCAAACTATTAAGTAAATTTAAGGCGTGGTGAACCCATGGGTAGTTAAGGTCTAAGATAGCGTCCATAAATTATGCGTGGCGTTTAGGAGGGAGGGGGTCAAGTCGAATCCCACCCAATCTCACGTGGGGGCGATCGGAAAATATCACGTATTTTTTTCCGCAAGAAACAGTGCAAATTGAAGGATTTGGGATGTATGACTTTTAGAAAGATCATTGGGATAATATTAAATAGCGTGGACGAGGGGTGATCCGCAATTGGAAGTAGGTGTACACCTCTTTGGAAGAATTTTGGAAGTACTTGGAAATATTTGGAAGTACTTGGAAATATTTGAAAGTACTTGGAAATATTTGAAAGTACTTGGAAATATTTGGAAGTACCTGGGAATCTTTGGAAGTACTTGGAAACATTTGGAAGTACTTGGAAATATTTGTAAGTACAAGTGGAAGTAAGTGTACAGCATATGATGTCGCGGTCCACCCCTCGGGTGCGGGTATAGTTGCGTCAAACCAGTTCGGATTGATTTTATTTTGATGATGTGATGATTATCAACCATCATTGAGATATATTGAATTTACGGTCAGATTGAATTTGTCTCTAGCAGAGAGTGAAAGGGATATTAGCAGCTAATGTGTCTCAAGACGGAAGTGTGAGATTTACAAGGTGTCAAACTGCGATCTATCATGATGGATGCCTGTCTGCGAGTGTGCTCTTAGGTGAATGATTTGCTGCTTCCCTTACAAACATAGATATAATGTCTATCTATTATACATCCCAAATCTATAGAGATTTCGCTTAGGTGATGGGCCATAAAAACAAAAGAACATTGCCGTGCACGTGGAGGGGGTGTCGAGACAAAATTGACAAATGACGAGCTCACTCACCCACTCACCCTTCAGAGGGTGTCGGCGATGCGTGAAAGAGCTTTCAGGGTAGAAATCGACAGACAGAAAAGAGGGAACCGTGAGAGATGGACCGTCATACGTCGGTGTGTGTGTATGTGTGTGTGTCAGAGCCAAATCGGGTAATTGCATTCCGATGTTTACCCCCTCCGAAACCTACCCTCCTTCAGTGAATCCCTCTTCCATACTCAAACCACGATCGTTGCCCGTGGGATCGACAATGGGGGGTGGCCACCCTTTCTCCCGCATTTAATTCAACACTCTCTCTCTCCCCAATTCGTAAAAACTACAAGACTCAATTGTCTGATTATATTTATGGAAATATTAATTTCCATTGTGACACTTGAAGTTGACATCCCATTTTCGTGTCTTAAAATTCCATTATTTGCCTCTGAAATCGGATCTCGATCTCTTTTCTCTCTTTCAAATAGGGTGTAAGTCTAATTCAGGGTGAGCAAATGGTTTAATTTCAGGGAGTTAATCTGATATTTTTAAAAAACGACGATGTTAAAATGTAGAACTAAAGTGAATATAAAACTTATTGGAAACTAATCATGGATATTTTGTTAACTATAGCTACGAAGCTCGCTTTCGGCGGACATTTTTTTCTGGCCAGGGGGCTACGAGTTTTGAAATAATATTTTAAATTTCATATTTTAATAAATATTAGTGGGTTTTAAAATTAAAAATATCACCTCGGTTGTCGCGCAAGCCGATTATAATAATTATATGCAGATAGATAGATATTAAATTCACTTTTATCTTTTAATTATAGAAATATAATATATCGTCGTTAGGGTTTGCAATACCGGACTAAAAATACAATACCGGTATTTGGTATATTTTAAAACGTTGTTCCGGTATACCGGTAATAATATCGGTATTAGGAATTTTCAAAAACACAATTATTTCTTCGCCATATTTATTACTTACATTACAAGACTATGATGTCAATTTTTATTTTTCAAGTTTTGTCATAAATCAATGTCAAAATATGTGGGTCGGGTTGGCCGAGTTGCCTAAGGCGATGGCCCCGCTTCAGCATTGTTGATGACGATGTTCAAGCGGGATGACCGGGTTCGAGCCTGGATAACATATAAAATTTCTACCGGCTAAAACTCGGCACCCTCACTAACCCTACTATCATTTTAATCATCTGCTGGGGGCGGACAGGGTCAAAAAATGAAAATCTAGGCCCTTGTACCAAACTCAAGAAAATTTTGTATACATAATCAGTGGGACCCCAGAAGTCTAACTCTAACTCTAAACTCAAAAACCAACCGCCCAAAATGGGAGGGGGAGGGGGAAGTGTATGGTCAAAAATGAAAATCTAGGCTCTTGTTCCAAACTCAACCAAATTTTGTATACATAATCAGTGGGCCCACAGTAATCTAAAAATGCAAAAACTAACCACCTAAAATGGGTAGGGGGATGGGTCAAAAAATGAAAATATAGGCTCTTGTACCAAACTCAACCAAATTGTGTGCACATAATCAGAGGGCTCTCCTGGAGTCTATAAATACAAAAACTAAGAGCCCAAAATGGGGGGGGGGGTCAAAAAATGAAAATCTTGGCCATTTACCAAACTCAACCAAATTTTGTATACATAATCAGTGGGACCCCAGAAGTCTAAAAATGCAAAAACTAACCATCCAAAATGTGGGGGGTATAGGGTCAAAAAATGAAAATCTATTTCTTTGTACCAAACTCACCCAAATTTTGTATACAAAATCAGTGGGCCCAGAGAAATATAAAAATGCAAAAACTCCCTCCCTACATTATTATAAATAATTTTATTAAAAATTAAATATAAGTGAGGGGCCAGGTTGTATGGTAAAGTCAAGTGAATGGCCACGTCAGCTTATTTAATTCTATTATTTTTCATTAGTATTTTAAGTTATTTTATTAAATATTAGATACTACACTTCTTTTGACTCAACTGGAGCGAAAGGACCTCCTTAAAAAGTAAGACCATCAATAAACAATAGATAGATATTCTTTGGAAGTATTTTTATAGCCCAGCTTCCCCAGCTTTTCAATTGAATATCCGATCCGTTCAACTGAATTAAGAATTAGTCAGCTGAAGTGCTTCTTCTTCAACTTAAATGGTTGTTTGTTTTCCGCATTTCCTTTTCCCTTCGCCCTGTGTGTCTTTCTCTCCTTCGTGACATTATAATTTACCCTTTTAAAAACTTCTCGCCGTCTTCTCCCGCATCTGTGTAGTAATCAGACGAATAATTAACCATTAAATCTAATACAACAAAGCAATGTCTTTGTGAAAATGATTTACAATTTAATTTGATTTTTGGCTAGGTCGTTTTTTAGGTATATCAGATTATCTCAATGAAATTAAATCATTGAGTTCACTCTGATTTGGACTTACTTTTAATTGAGCAACAAAAAAGGGTGTAATTTCAGAGACAAATAATACAATTTTAAGATACAAAAACGGATATCAGCTTCACGTGTCATAGTGGAAATTATTATTTCCATAAATTAATATAATTAAAAGAGTTTGTTTTTTTTGTTCTCGGGAACATAGCCCATGAACAATAGGGTGTTCCGAGGGGTGGACCGCGATTGAAATTAGGTGTACACGTCTTTGGAATTATCTGGAATTATTTTTGGAATTTATTCATCTATTGTTTTCTGATGAGGCAGGCGACTGTGGGTCAGTGGCTAGAGTGTTGGGTCGCTGACTCGGAGATCGCTGGTTCGAGACCGAGTCTCGGCAGATAGATATTTGCAGTCGCCTCCTCTTGGAAAGTAATGGCAACCTACCAAGAGTATAATTGCCAAGTGACCTCTCCAAATTAGCCGTTCGGAACACGGCGTTAAAAAGTAGGTCCCGTATATCATGTCTTAAAACAACTAAACACACTCAGCACAGGTTTATGTGGAGAGGCGCCGACACCCGTTTCGGGTATGGCACTCGAAGAAGAATTGTCTTCTACTTGGAAGTGGAAGTGGAAGTAGGTGTACACGATTTTAGGTCGCGGTTCACCCCTCCGGGTGTTCCCTAATTTTGGGGATTTTCTTATTTTTACTCTAACACGGGCTCATATGTTTTGGAAATAAACAAAAATATCCCCCAAGTTTCAATCTCTATCTCAATTATAGCTTGTGCCTCCAGCGTTGTAAGCTTCCCATTTAAATAACATGAGTGTTTTTGGATAGCTGAACGATCAATTTTTTATTCCGGACAAAGTAATGGTTCAAAATAATATTCTTATAATAGTATCTTATCCATTAGAATTATCACATATTTTTAGCTATAATATATAATAATTTTGTTCACAAAGAGAAACAAAAGAGGTTGTCCTCTGCTTGATGTGAATCAACAACTCTCCTACTCTCGGCAAAACAAAAACTTTCTCAATTAATAATTTTGTTGTACAGCTTGATGAAATACTGGCATACTCTTAGTGTTACTTCTCCAAAGAGTATAATAGCTAAAAATCTAGTAAAATCCAAAGGAAATAGCTAAGGATAAAGAAGATAGATACAAAGTCTAGAGTAAAGCTTCAATTTTTTTGAACCATTACTTTTCAGCCGGAACTCAAAAATTGATCCTTAAGCAATGCCAAAAAAACCCCATGTTTCCTCTTTAGAATGGAGGCTTTCAGACGCTGGGGCACTAGGTTATAGTTGAGATAGAAATTTGAAACTTGCGGTATTTTTTTTATTTATTATTCTAGCCATATGAGCCCTTGTCAGGGCAAAAATTCGAAAATACCCAAAATAAGGACCACCCTAATGGACAGCCATATATATTTTTTCTCAATTATGTAGGAATCAGATTAAAGTCGGATTACAGCGATTTGGGCTTGAAGCCGCGCTAGCTTGATTAGAAGGCATGTACGTTATCCACTCGACCAACTTGACTCCTCAATTGGAAAGTTAAATGAAAACTTTTTTGTAATTTACTCTACAGGTCACTTCAGGAATTTTAGTGAATTGTAATTATGTATTTGTCAGCAAATGGTTTGAACTATGGAATTGAAATTTGTCACAAAAAGTCAGTCTTTATTAATATCATAAGGAGAAATCAATGAGGTTGTCCTCTGCTTGATGCAAATAAACAAGTAGTTTGACTTAGATCTTAAGTCTTTTTTAATTAGTAATGAGTTTATCTTTTATTTCTCGTGGGTTCAAAATAAAAACATTTGTTTAGTGACCAAGCTTACCATTACAACAAAACAAATTCATCAACATCCAATCGGGTATTTGAACCAATAAGAAAAAATATTTTTAATTAAAAAGACTGATGATTTTGAAAAATTTTATTGAAATAATTGTAATACCTATTAAATAAAATTTTAGAAGAAATTGTCCAATAGATTTTATTGGATTTGTAATTAAATTTAGTGCCATCTTGAAAATAATTATCAGAAAGGGGACTCTCTATTTGTTCCAGTGAAAACCTAACTGCTTAAAAGTTTAATTCGTGATTTAAGTAACTATTAATAAAATCCTAATAATTTTTCATCACACATAAACATCAGAAAAAAAATTTAATTAATTTTCTATTCACATACTGATTTTGTTTTGTTCAAATCTAAAGATAAAAGTAAATAAATATTATATAAACTAATTCATTTACTATGAGTTAAGCATTTTCTTAGGTCACTTGTTCACATTAATCTTAATGTGAAACAAGGACTTATTAATCTTAATGTGAAACAAGTGACTTAGAAATCTTAACTCATAGTAAATGAATATTTCATATAATATTTATTTACTTTTATCTTTATTAAAGATGTTTTACGTTCCACCAACACCACAATCGCTATTAATTATTGTTTAAATCTATTATAATTCATAAAATATTATTTTTAAATTGAAAGGTTTTTTTAGTCATAAACTAATAAAAGACAATAATTTCCGTTAACTATTGTATTTCTATTTGTTTGTGACTAAAAAACCTTTCAATTTAAAGATAATTTAAAAAATTAAGTCACTTAAGTTTGGAAGAATCTTTCTTATACCATATATTATTACTAGAGATGGAAAAATCAGAAAATAAACAGGAAAATAAATAAAAAAATTTACTTTAAAACAAGCATAAACCATAAGCTAATGTGATTATTAATATAATAAAAAATAAAACATCTATTCATAAGATCCTACATAATATGATAATATTTTATAAATATTACCACAATTGCTTATTGGAATACCAAATAAAACACTACTGGAGAATATTTTCGGCTTTGAGCCAAGTAATCTAATAAACTAAGATCTATGCATATAGTAAATATATTTCTTTTATGACATTATCTATTTAATTTTAATATGAAAAACTGTTCACAAGAGAACAATAAAAAAAGCAATGTTTTATATATATAGTTATGATAAGATTAATTCTTTAAAGGTTGTATTTTTATTATTATTTTATTATTATTATTATTATTATATGTAGTAATAGCAAACAATTAACCTTCGAGTTTTTAATAAGTGAAAATAAGCTGACGTGTTCTGATGTGGCCATCCACTTGACTTTACCATACAACCTGGCCCTCACTTATATTTTAATATTTAATAAAATTATTTATAATCATGTAGGGGGGTTAGTTTTTGCATTTTTAGATTACTGTGTGCCCACTGATTATGTATACAAAATTTGGTTGAGTTTCGAACAAGAGTCTATATTTTCATTTTTTGACCCTATATTCCCGCCCCCCCCCCACCCATTTTCGGCGGTTAGTTTTTCCATTTTGGACTTCTGGAGTCGCACTGAATATGTATATAAAATTTGGTTGAGTTTGTTACCAGAGCCTATATTTTCATTTTTTTACCTTACACGCCCCCTCCCCCCATCAATTTTTGAGCGGTTAGTTTTTGCATTTTTTTCTGGGGTCCCACTGATTATGTATACAAAATTTGGTTGAGTTTGGTCAAATAGCCTAGATTTTTAATTTTTAACCCCCCTCCACCCTCCCCCTTAATTTTGGGTCCATATGCACCAAAATCTAATCAGCTCTTAATCCCAATGAACCAAAACTACGTGTGAAATTTGGTTTCGATATCCACACTAGTTTTTGAGCTAGCTCGTCCACAAAAATTTGGTAACGCACAGACTAACAGACACCCAACCAGACAACCAGACAGACTAATTAACAACAAACATTTTGACAAAACAATTATTATGTCGAAAAATATAATTTTTTTGATGTTCACTTATAAGAGCTTTTGTCTAGAGCGAAATGCCATGGTTTCGATCAATTTTTTTAAGCAAAATAGTTTGAGCCGTTTTTTAGATATTTCGAATAAAAAGAAGAAAAAAAAACACTTTTTTTCATGCAGACGATTACAATACTTGACCATACCCTGTATTAAGTCTTTCTTTTTGCGGAGGCTTCAATAAAGTATAGAGATTATGGTTCCTTCTGTTTTTTTATAGAGATCTAGAGTTATATATTTTCAATACTTGAATTCAATTAATTTTTCAAAACTTGGGAGGCTCTTCTCAAACGCTGGAACTTTTGAAACAAAGTTAGGGTGCCCAATTGCGGCTAATTATCGTTAACTGGAGACCTCATATAAAATAAATCGATTTTTTTCTGGCTTTCTGAATTTTCAAATCGTAAGTTGGAAAGTTTAAAAACTAATCAAATTGTTCAAAAGTAAAAATATTGTGACCCAAGAACGAACTTTTATGGTTTTCGCTTCTTTGAGTTTTATAAAATCACCATTTAAAATCATTTCTATTTGATACATATCAATGGCGTGCGATCTTTTTTAATTCGTGATTTGGATTTGGATGCTGTGGATGCGGCGCATCCTCCAAATACCAAAATATCAAGAGTAATTTCATCCGTGTTTTATTTGAAAATTTGTAAAATTTAAAAGAATATTTCAATAAATAGGTACTATACAACTAATTCATTTAAAGATATATAAAATTTAAAATTTACGGAGACGTTTTAGAGAAACAAAGAGGTTGCCCTCTGCTTGATGCAAATAAACATACACTCATAAATGTCACAGAACATTGTCGGAAAATTATTTAATTATTAATTATTATTAAATTATTAATTTAAAATTAATTATTTAATCATTATTATTTGATAATTAAATTGAATAATAATTATTATTTGAATTTTTTTAGATCTAATTGATTTAATATTTTGTTTATTTGATGTCGTATAAAAAAATAGTTCCAATGAAAGTTGATTATCTTATTTTGTAAATTTTGCCAATGTAAAGAAAAATATAAGTTTCTATTTAAAAAACAGAAGTTGACCATGAAATACCCTTGAAAGCTTGTTCTAGGTCGACAAACAATAGTGTAGTTTAGTTTCCCCTAAACAAACTTTTATTTGAAACTTTTTTTCCATATAAAGCACTGTTTTTGAGCTATAAGACTGTCTCAAGATAAAAAACTCACCCGGATATATACCAATATGAACACACTTATTTATACAACACCATAGATTATTTAGAGTAGCAATTTTTTTGAAGCAGTCGAAGGTGTACAGTTAGTCTGGTTGAATCCAGTGCTACCCTAAATAATCTATGTTGTTGTATAAATAAGTGTTTTCATATTGGTATATATATATATATATATATATATATTATATGAACCCTAATTAGTAAGGAAAGAAATGAAGTGTTTTATAAATTTGATCAAGAGCCTAATGAAGCCACAATAAAATGGCGAAACGTTGCAATTCATCGCATGTTTTAACAAGCTGTTTAATTGTTCCTTTTTCCTCAGTCACGTTTAAATTTAAATTTTAATATCAAGAACTGGTGACACATTTTTGACTACGGATTTGACCCAACTAGAAATAATGCGTAATAGTACCGTCTATGATAGTTGTACAAGGAATGGCCAGTCTGGCTGGCCTAAGCAGGTGGACCAGGTACTGCGCATGGTGTGAGTGCGGTAAAAAATACATATGTGTTAAAAAATATTTTTGACTCCACAATGAAATTATAAAAATTATAATTTATAGTCAATTATAAACATAATATATTCACCCCAGACCATTTGAGTGGTGGGACGTGGAACCAGACCACCCAAAGTGTATTTTTACAACATGAAAAAAATAGCATCATGCTTAGGCCAGCCAGACTGGCCATTCCTTGTACAACTATCATAGACGGTACTATTACGCATTATTTCTAGTTGGGTCAAATCCGTAGTCAAAAATGTGTCACCAGCTCTTGGACTAATATATCACCTAGAACATACACCACTCCCTGAAGGACATTTTAGTTAGAGGATTGAAACTCAGAGTAATCTCCTTTTAGTCCTACCCAATTTTGAGTAGAATGCAAACAATTTCACAGGAATTAGACAAATGCCTACTATCAGACAATGTCAGTAACGTATTTATGAGAACACAAATTACCAAGTGTATAACATATCTAATCTAATTTGATCGAAGAGGCGCGAATGCCTTGCCAGGATTAAGATCTTTAGGACAAAGGAATTATTATTTAACGGGTTATAGTGGTGTTTCTACGTCAGGTGAAGGCAAATTAAAAAGGTTAAAAATCTTTTTAATTATTTTGGAGATTTTTATTTATCTCTATACATATTTCCCGGGCTATGAACCCTTCCATCAGGAGGTTAAACAGAACACTGAATATAAAATTTTTCTGTAATGATGTTATTATAGGCCAGGGCAGCAGTGGCGGGAATTTGAGCACAATGGGAGCTGAAAGAATTAGTGGTTGAACGCAGAAGGTATGTGGAAGGTTGAAAAAGGGCCATTGAACGAATTGTCTGGACAAGGTCAGGTACATTTCAAATAGGACGTCTTAGTTCGAAATTTATTTGCATAGAATTGCCGGGAATAGCTGTTAAAGGAAATTTGTTTTGCGGTTTTTAGAATATATAAATTTTGGAGCAAAGAGAAGCGGATTTGCAAGGTTAATTCAGAAGATGAGAACAGTAGAACAAATGCTTAGTAAGTGAATGCAATGAATTTCGGCTAGATTTGGTTTGTATTAATAGATCAGTATTATTGTCGATTTAGTGGTTTCTGACTAGTATGTGAAAGAATGGGTTCATTGCAGGCGATTGCTTTTCTCTTGATTTCAAGGGATTCTATTAAATCTAAGTTTGCGTCCTTTTGGGGAGAAATGTAGAATAAGGGGCTTCCATTAGATGGGGAATGATTGTTATCAAATAGATGTTCAGCAAAAGCTGAAGCGCAGCTTAGCAGCAAGATATCAGTCACTCCGCATCTAATGACAGCCCCTTATCTTTGCATTTCTCCCCAAAAGGAACGCAAACTAGATTTATTAGAATCCCTTGAAATCAAGAGAAAGCAGTCGCCCGCAATGAACCCATTCTCAATAACCGGTTAGAAACCACTAAATCAACAATAGTTGATCTATTAATAAACCAAATCTGGCTGAAATTCATTCGTTCCTTACCAAACATTCGTTCTACTGCGTTCTCATCTTCGAGGTAACCTTGCAAATCCGTTTTTTTGTCTAAATTTATATATTCTAAAACCTTAAACAAACTTAACAGTATCTCTCAAATTCTATACAAATAAATTTCGAACTGAGACATCCTATTCGAAATGTGCCTGGCCTTGTCCGGACAATTCGTTCAATAACCCTTTTTCTACCTTCCACATACCTTTAAATTCAACCACTCAATTCTTTCAACTCCCATTGGCTCACCCCCTCCACTCGCCCTGTACTATAATAAACATCGATACAATGTAAGAATTTTCTATATTCAGTGTTCTGTTTAACCTCCCGATGAAGGGTTCATAGCCCGAAATATGATAGAGATAAATAAAATCTCCAAAATAATTTAAAAGATTTTTAATTTTTTAATTTTATCTCCTCTTGTGAAACACCACTATAACCCGTTAAATAATAATTCCTTTGTTTAATATGTTTCACTATAAACCAACACCGCTTTCCCTAAAAAGATCTTTAGAGATAGTCTCGTTATAAATAAATTACAAATTTATAATTCCAGCATAAGACACATTCTATTGGTTGTCTCCTTCAATTTATAAAAATTCTGCTACTCTGGGCAAAAAGAAACTCTTCAATTTAATCTTTAGAGAAATAACCATTGCCTGTGTAGAAATGAACTATTTAAACAAAGTATTTTTAAACTAAAGTAACCT
This sequence comes from Forficula auricularia, assembly GCA_024734495.1. Taxonomy (NCBI): domain Eukaryota; kingdom Metazoa; phylum Arthropoda; class Insecta; order Dermaptera; family Forficulidae; genus Forficula; species Forficula auricularia. The sequence continues at coordinate 509,874 of JALMQS010000096.1, read as the reverse complement.
AACTAAATTACTTTGATTTAGTTAATTTTTTAAACTAATTAATTCATTTTTTAGGATCTCGTTACAGAAGATGGTACAGCACCTGTAAGTCATGAAAGACCTTTTCATTTCTGAAAATAAGAGTGGAAAGTTGCTGTAGATTCTGGTCTATAAGGAAACTGAAGATTTTAAAATTTGGGAAGAAGTCAAGCTAAGATAGAGTTCCAAGTCCCTAGGTATCTCTATTTTAGTATTCAGTCATTTCTATGTTATTTTTAAAGGGTTTGCATGTTATACCTCTAGAATCCCTCACTTTTAGTGGGAGTGCATTTGGTCCCTTAGGTCATTTCCCTTTGCTTTTACGGAAGAACTACCCAAGGGAAAATACCTACATGTACATGACCAAAACAAATAAAGCCTTTTGTTGAAAACGCGCTAGTATTTTTCCTAAACGATTCATATATTTTTTTTTGTGATATAGGAGTCTTGAGATAATTTTATAATAATTCGAAATTTCCAAAGAGGTATTGAAATAAACTGCAACGGATCGTTGTTAACTTTACCAATGTCATTTGAAATATTAATATGTTTATTCCTTTATTATTAATCAGTGGCTATTTGCACTCCATGTTGACTTAAATTCAAAAATAGGCATCGATTCTCATCTAAAACTTGAGGAATAACAATTCTACATTGGATTTTTGACACTTCGATTATTATTGGTAACCATTCCTGAAAGCATGGAGGAATCGGCTTAAAATACAAAATAACAATCGATGCTTATCTTATACTAGAGGAATAACCTTATTGCATTCTATTTTTGATGTTTTGACCATTAATGGTAACCTTGACTGAAATTATGGAAGAATCGACTTAAAATCAAAAAGACTAAATTCTTTTTTTGGAAAATAAGTCAACTAGACACTCTAAGGCGACGTTTTTATTTTCATGGATCTATATCTAGTGTAAGCTATATAATTTCGGAAGGGTGACCTGGCCATGCCCCTTCTAAAATCAGGCATGACATAATATATATACCTATATACCTCAGAAAGCAATTTGTGAACTTCAATTTTTAAAAAAAACATAAAATAAAAAACAAAGTCAACTACTTTATAATTCTGCTGAGAATGAAATACAATATATAATTGTTACTACTGCCACTGAAAGAGGAGACAGAGGGGAATGTCGCATTGGATTTCCTTCAGTGACTTTTCAAAACCCTGAAGAAGGAGGGTATAGCCTCCGAAACGTCGGTTTTATGAATAAAAAAGATAGTGTAAATTATCTTCTTCTTTTATTGCACTGCCTCATCGATATCCATTTAACAAAGTCAACTTTTGAAAAGCACATACTCAATGGTTTGTAAACTACATTCTTTTATGCAGTAAGTCATAAATTACAAGAAAAATTAAATGGTTAAAACATGTCTAATAGATAATTAAATAAATATAATATAATGAAATTAATTTAGATGTTAGGATAGGGGTCAGTGTGATGGATGAGAATTAGAGGAGCCTACCAAGAGACCCTCCTTCCATTGGATAGAGTAAATATAATTATAATAATTTGAAAATAAAAAAAAATTAAGTTTCACAAATCATAGATAATGTGTGTAACATAAAAAGTATTTTTTTCAAAAATATATTTCATTTAAAGCAAGTTCTTAACGAGGGAAGAACCGCGACCTAAAATCGTGTACACCTACTTCCACTTCCACTTTCATTTCCAAGTAGAAGACAATAGATGACAATAGATTATCTAATGAATTCCAATGAATTCTAATTCCAATCGCGGTTCATCCCTCGGTTTTTAATATTCAATCAAATCCTATGAGATTCAGTTCGGCTTGGTTCTGCCGTAACTTTTCAAGAGGAGGCGACTGCAAATATCTATCTGCCGAGACTCGGTCTCGAACCAGCGATCTCCGAGTCAGCGACCCGACACTCTACCCACTGACCCACAGTCACTTAGCCGTTTCAAAAAAAATCCCGAAATTCCTCCAGCCCTTCTAAACATTCATATATTATGCTTATATGCTATTATGCTATTATGCTAGCATTCCATAGACTGGACTCGCCTAGCTCATACGCAGCTTTCATTCTTCTGTGCGCAATATATTGCCTAAATACAGGCATACCAACCAAATTCAAGCTCGATTTCGGACAAAAACTACAATATTCAATTATTTTGTCGCTCGTGATTGTAAAAGATAAAAGAATTGTCTAGTGGCTGATAAAATGAAATGAAAAATTATTATTCTTTACGATGACCAATGGGTGAAGTTCTCCAGGCGGCCGAAATATTGAATTGACTAAAAATTCACTCAAAAATAATAAATATTTTTCTTATTCGGATTATCTATTTTTTCTACTGTCCAAGTTAAAAGAGGCTAAAGATAAGCTATTTCGTCATTATTAATGTACCCCACGTCAGCCTCTTTTACTGAAATCAGGAACCGGAAGTGGCGCTTGGCATTGGATAAAGTACAAATAAGGACAAATAAAGCCAAGGAGTAGGTACGTCTATGGAAGAGTTCCGGTTAGCTCAATCGGTACAGCATCCCACTTGATACGCAAAAAGTCTTATATTTTTACTAAACTTTAAAAAAATCATACTCTTTTTCAAATACTAATGAATTAAAAGAAAAAAGATTACTCTTAAAATAAGCTGACGTATTCTGATGTCGCCATACACTTGACTTTACCACACAACCTGGCCCCTAAATTTATTAAAAATCATGTAGGGGGTTAGTTTTTGCATTTTTATACTTCTGGGGTCCCACTGATTATGTATACAAAATTTGGTTGAGTTTGGTCAAATGGCCTAGATTTTTAATTTTTAACCCCCCTCCTAATTTTGGGTCGATATGCACCAAAATCTAATCAGCTCTTAATCTCATTGGACAAAAACTAGGTATGAAATTTGGTTTCGATATTCACACTAGTTTTTGAGCTAGCTCGTCCACAAAATTTGGTAACGCACAGACTAACTAACAACCAGACTAACAGACATTTTGACAAAACAATTATTATCCCAGAAAATATCATTTTTTCGATGTTTACTTATTAGAGCTTTTTTGTAGATCGAAATGCCATGGTTTCGCTTAATTTTTTTAATCAAAATAGTTTAAGCCGTTTTTGAGATATTTCGAAAAAAAGAAGGAAAAAACCCACTTTTTTCATGCACGATTACAATACTTGACCATACCCTGTATGGTAAAGTAAAAATTTGAATAGAAGAATACAGCTATATAAACCTTCAAAACTCAAGTGCACAAACACCTAAAGGACCCTATACACTGTCAAACAAATTGTGTAACACAGGCCGTTGTGCAATTATTTGACAGTGTATGGGAGTGTTTATGTTTTGCAAATGTTTCGCAAGTTTCAAAAAATTTTGAAATCTTTTGCACAACGTGAGGGGTTGTGCAACGCGTTATGTATGGGCGAGTTGCGCAATATTTCCAAGGGTATCATTATGAATGATGCGTTGTGCATAGTTTTGTTGTGCAATTTCTCTGGCAATGTATGGGCCCCGGCAAACGATGCGCAACGCAACGTTGCACAACGCTTTGTTGAGCAATTTGTTTGACAGTGTATGGTCCCTCTTAAGCCTCCACTATTTCTCTTCCGTGATGGAAGTGTCTTTTGAGATCTATAGGGACTGAATCTTCCTGTTGCACCCTTCTTGCATTCAAATGCTTTCAAAAACAAATTTCTGGATAAAAAACGTGACAAATGCACAACGTTTTGTTGCAAAATTTGTTTGACAGTGTATGGTCCCCTTAAGCTTCCACTCTTTCTCTTCCTTGATGGAAGTGTCTTTTGAGATCTATAGGGACTGAATCTTCCTGGTGCACCCCTTCTTGCATTCAAATGCTTTCAAAAACAAATTTCTGGATAAAAAAACGTGACAAATGATATAAAAATTCTTAAGCTTTTTAAGCGATTGAAGGTTTTAATAAAAATCGTAACACTCCCTTATTAGTATGATCATTCCTTTAACATAATAAGATCCCTTTGTCTTTTTTTTAGAATTTCACCGTCCCTTTCATTTCGTAATAATGGCGGAAATGATACACGTTAATTCAGGGTTCTATTGCTGCCAATTTCGGGGACGCTTTTAAATGGCGATCACGCACCTCCGAAAAAGAGCCGAGCCCTTTTGACACCTCCAGGCTTCTTATAAAAAAAATAAATAAAAAATACTGCAAATGATATCACGTCATTTCAAATTAAGGTTTGTCAGTTGGATATTGAAAGTCAATTGTTATACTGAGAGCAAACTTTATGCACTCAATTTAAGTTTAAATATTTATGAATACTGGTGAACTGAAAAAAGATCGAAAGTATTTAAGAAAAAATGTATGAGCCTCATCCGCATAGGCTCACGGGGGAAGTGAAACTTTAATTTTAAAACCCATTAATAGCTCATAACAAATAAAATTTATTAAAATTAGTAAATTTAAATTATTATTTTGAAATTCGCTAGGATTTCAGGGGGCATAGCCTACTGGCCAGCAAGATGTCCTTAGGTGTTGTCTCTTATTTCTCCTCTATTGGGTCATTTCCCCTTTATTGTAACAAAAAATTCAACAAATGCGTCGCTAAAGAAGTTTCACTTCAGAAAAAATAAATAAAATAATGATAAATAAAAGTAGTTATTTGAAAAAAAAGATCATTTCAAAAACAAATAATCTGATGTGGCCATCCACATGACTTTATCAAACACCTGACCCCTGCCTTATATATTTAATAATTAATAAAATCATTTATAATTATAAAGTATCTAATCAGCTCTCAATCTCAATGCAACAAAGCTACATGTGAAATTTCGTTTTGATATTCACACTACTTTTTGAGTAGAACGTACACAAAATTTGGTAACGTACCTACTATACTTAACGTACTAAAAGTTATTTTGACAAAATCATTAATATCTCGCAAAATATAATTTTTTAGATGTTCACTCATTAGAGCTTTTTTGTAGACCAAAACGTCTACGCTCAATTTTTTTTTGTTAAGTTTCAGCCGTTTTTTAGATATTTTGAAAAAAAAAACGAAGGAAAAATAACACTTTTCCAGCCCTAGACGGTCAATCTTTTGATCAAAATGATTGACTCAAGCATAATTGACCGTCTAGGAACTCGTTTGATGATGGAGCCAATCATTGATGGTGATTGGTGGAAAGTTTGATTTACCTCAATCTTTTGATCAAAATTTATTTTTAAAGAGACGCATGACCGTCTAGAAGGGTTTTGATCAATCTTTCTCTCAGTCACGTATTCGGCAGCAACCTTCGAGGACTCTCCGCTAGCTTCCAAAATCGAAACCTATCCGAAACTTCACATCGAATGAGTTTTGATCAAAAGATTGAAGGGTTGATTGAAGTGCCAGTGAATCGATTGACTCAATCTAGGGCAGTGTTTCTCAACTTGTGTGCCGCAAGAGATTGTCAAATATGCCGCGAGCATTTTTGATAAATTATTAAAATTGCATGGGTTTTGTAACTTTGAAATAGTATTTGTAATTACTTCAATTTTTTCTATTTTTGTATCATACAACTTTTACATTTTTTATATTCAGGTGTGCCGCAAATGATTCCAGATATTTTTAGTGTGCCGTCAACCAAAAAAGGTTGAGAAACACTGATCTAGATTTAAAAGTTCCGGTTCAAAAAGGCAAAAAGAAAAAGATTAATTGAGATTTTAATGCGAATTCATTATATCGGCATAAAATACATACAAGTTTATTATTAATTAATACGGCATATCCATCGACCAGAGTCTTGGAAAAATGTTCACCTTTGTTTCTTAATTAATGTGCGGGGGGGGGAGCTTATTTCATCAGTTCTTTCATCAGAATCTGATCGAGGAAAATAACTAAAAAGGGTGTGGATAGAATTAACTAACTTCTTCCTTTATAGCGAAGGAAATGCAAGAATGCCAAATACGTACAAGTCAAGACCTGTTCAGACTAATAAAAATTCAATTTTCAATTTCTATTATTCTAGGAATGGCCTTTTGCTCTTGGATGAAAATTATACTCGTTATAGAGAAAGCAAATATTTAATTGAATTTCAATAAAATTCAGACAATAATGTAAAAAAAAAAACCTTGTTTTAACTGGCGAACGTACTGGGTCATGAAATTTTTTACTTTTTTCTTCATTTTTTATCATTCAATAGAAAAATTAAATTCATAAAAAGAAATGGACTTAGAAAGTTTGTTCTGTAGCAAAATTGTTGTATTTTCAATGCAGAGAACTGTTTAGATTTTGGGCTCTCTAACCAAGTGTTTCTCAACCAGTGTACCGCGAGAGATTTTCAAATGTGCAGCGAGCGTTTTTGACAAATAATTAAAATTGCATGGGTTTTATAACTTTGAAATAGGATTTGTAATTACTTCATTTTTTTTATGTCATACAAAATTTACATTTTTTTATATTCAAGTGTGCCGCAAATGATTCCAGATATTTTTAGTGTGCCGTCAATCTAAAAGGGTTGAGAAACCTTTAGACAATTAGACAATCTCCAGGACTAGTTGCATCCGGTTCGACCAGAAATTTTGGCCTCTTTCATTTTTGAAGTGATAACTTCTTATGGGAGGGTAAACCGCTTCGTTACGTAACGCGTTACGGCGCCAGTCTGTCTGGCTTCCCCTTCTCTCACTCATACGGCTCTTTAAAAAAATGACTTGCCGGATGTCAGATTAGAACCTGAGACCTCTTGCATCAGAGGCCAGACACTTTATCACTAGACCATAGAACTATTTTAAAAATCTTTGCTTTTTACTTTTACTAAAATGAATATTTTTGAATTAGACTTTATTATAAGTTTGGAAATAATTGAATATATTATATATAGCTATGTATTTTATAAATGGAATTTATTGAATATATTGCGGCGCGGCAAATTTGAAGTATGTATAATTGAATTAAACTGAAAGAAAGACAGCAATTAATTTTAAATCCAGAAACATTAAATATATTAATAATGATTCCTTTGCCCCCTCCCCCACTCTTCTAATTAAAATTAAATATTCAATTCTCTTTTCTCCGGGCAATTATCCTTGCAATTGTTTTCATAAAAAAATAGTAGATTAGTTTAAGTTATCACTTCTGTCGCGCGTCCCGAGACGCACACATTTTTTTGATTCGATTCAAGTAAAATCGTAACATATTTCTTATAGATCCATTAGTAACCAATGGAGTGAATCAATAGAATATTTGACATCTGTTAACATTACTTAAGAACTTTTCTTCAAAAGAAATAACACAAAAAAAGAGCAAAATATAATTAATAAAATGATCCATTTTATTTAATGTAATTTATTCAAATGGAAAATGAAATATCTCTCAGTCACGAGGAAAATCAAATAAAAAAAAAGAAGAATTTATGTAAGCCAATCTTGCTAATTTTTTTATCCTTTCCACTTGTTTGGGTTTGAAGAGGAAGAAACGTAAAATAAATAAATAAGTGCATCCGTCCGTTGGCTGGTTCATTGTGATCGCACTAGTCCTGGCTAATCGGGCAGCTCTAACTCCAACACATGCTCACCTTAGGGACCAACAGATGGGTGTATTTTGTATTTTGTTAAGCATCAGTGTCACGCGATTGGCTGTGAATTGAAATTTCAGCCCAGGCAGCCAAGTTTGATGGACAAAGGGACCCTAAAAGGGAGGCCAACTAATAGGCCATGATGCGACCTCTTTCTGCATTCACAGCTGGGTCTCTTTTTATTTTATTCCCGAATCTCGCCGGCTGACATCTTGTCCTACAATAAAACTCCCACTGGTAATTGATTAGCAATTCGAGGCCAACACAAAGACATCCTTTTTCAATGCGAGCCCATAGCCCAATCATTTTTAATGATGAGTCAGAAACAAATATTTTAAAGTGAATTTCAAAGTCAGATCTTATATTCTTTGATTCTTTAGTGTCACGTTAAATTTGGAGGCACTAAGGGCATTCATTGTATGATTAAGTGATTAAATTTCAAACCCTGAAGCGGTTTACAATTAAGTAGGGGAGATTTTCAAATATCAAAATCTATTCACTTTTAAATTTGCGCGAAATTCTCAGTTAGCAAACATTCGAAACGTATTCGCGGTCAATGTAGGGAGAAATCGAAACAACATATGGTATTTATCAATTCTTTGTCTTTATAATTTTTAGAAACTGAACACGTCAAAATTCATAAAGAGAAACAGAGAGGTTGTCCTCTGCTTGATTAAGAAAATGAATATGAAAGTGGAATAAATAAATCAGTAAATTGGTTAGGTAATTCAAGTTGTCTCTTATTTGACAAAAAAAAAATAGAAAATGTTTTTTTTTGATGAAAATGATGAGAGAAGGAGTTACACCAAAAAGGTGCAACCCCTAAAGGCCTCTCCCGTATCCACAGATACCTTCGACCCCCACCCAGCCCATAAAATTCTTCTTCTTCTTTTCACGATGGAGGGGCCAACCCCAGGCCTTTAGGGGTTGCACCTTTTTGGTGTAACTCCTTCTCTCATCATTTTCATAAAAAAAAACAACAAATACCGTATTTCGTCTCTCTGAATACACTTATACTAGAATCGATAGAGATATCTTGGGATTTTATAGTTTGTTTTTCCGTGAAAATCAAAGATTGAGACCCTGTGTATACATTTCAGATTTTATCAAGCGTGTCAAAGTTACATTTCTTTTTTTATATGTCAAATCTTAAGTAAGAGATAAAAATGAATAATAAATATAGAAGGAGACAATAAAAGAGTGTGTCTTCTGCTAGAATTATAAATTTTATTTATTTATAACGAGACTATAGTTTCGAGGACTTTGCACTCTTCATCAGTCTATTAAAATTGATTCACAGGAATTAATGTATGAACACAATCTTTTATTGTCTCCTTCAATATATAAAAATTCTGCTACCCTCGGCGCAAAAACTTCGAATAATAAATAAATTGTTAAGCTTCTCACTTTGTTTTTTGTCTAGTTAGTTCAAATGTCTTGCTTGAATTGATTATTATGATGCTTAGCGGCGCACTTGTGAAGAATCCGCGGCGCAAAGTTTGGGAACCTCTGATTTAAAGCATATTATTGTGGTTATTATCAAATTATAACGAACGAGCCAATGGGAGTTGAAAGAATTGAGTGGTTGAATTTAAAGGTATGTGGAAGGTAGAAAAGGGGTATTGAACAGTTGTCTGGACAAGGTCAGGTGCATTTCAAATAGGATGTCATAGTTCGAAATTTATTTGTATAGAATTCTGGGAATACCTGTTAAAGGAATTTGTTTAAGGGTTTTAGAATATATAAATTTAGACACAAGAAGAGCGGATTTACAAGGTTAATTCGAAGATGAGAACAGTAAGAACAAATGTTTAATAAGGAATGAATGAATTTCGGTTAGATTTGGTTTATTAATAGATCAATTATTGTTGATTTAGTGGTTTCTAATTGGTTATTGAAGAATGGGTTCATTGCTGACGATTGCTTTCTTGATTTCAAGAGGATTCTAATAAATCTAGTTTGCGTACTTTTGGGGAGAAATGTAGAATAAGGGCTTTCATTAGATGGGGAATGATTGTTATATGTTACCTCATATCTCCGCCAATTGTCAACCGATTTTGAAAATTTTTTTTGCATTGGGTCCAGTCTAGCTTCCGATTGGTCCCATTTTTTTTTCGATTTTTTTTCATAGGTATTAGACCTTTTTTATTAGGTTTGTTTAGGTTTGTTTAGACCTAACCTCTTTGTTTATGAACCGATTTCGATGGTTCTTTTTTTATCGAAAGGGGTGTCTTAGGGATGGTGTCATATTAATTTGGTCAAGTTCTGATGATATAATCACTATTAATAACATCACTAAAGAAAAATAAAAATTTTTAAGAAAAAAATAAAAACCGACTTCAAAAAATTAAGTGCAACAAATATAAAAATACACTAAAAGGTATAAAATAATTATTATCTTATTTAGTTACAACTAAACGACGAAATATTAACACGAAATTACTTTTTGAAGTTGGTGCCAAACATATACCTTTTATGAATCGCACTCGACGGATCTTACTTAGTACGTTTGGCGGGTACGCTCGCTTATAGGTATAGTTTGTTTGGCTACCGACTTTTAAAAAGTAATTTCGTGTTAATATTTCGTCGTTTAGTTGTAACTAAATAAGTATTTTAGCCTTTTATTAAGGTAGTTGTTCCACCAAATTGTTTTCTTAGGATTTTTTGAAATTTTACAGATTATTATTTAAATACTTCTGCATCGATTGGTGGCAAAACGAAATTTATGAACAATATAGTTCCGGAGATATTAAAGTTCAAAAATCGAGTTTTTCAGGCTTTTTAACATTGCGCTATACGGGATATCGGAAAATTTACATACATATTTAATTATAATTAAGAAACCCTTCTTACCATTTTTATAAAAAACTAAACCAACATTAAACAATAACCAATACATATTTTAAGACAATTTTGATTCATAGTTACAACACCGTTTCTTAGATAATAAGGAATAAATAATGAAAAATGTATAAAAAAATTTAGACTAAAAACAATTTGGCAACAGCGCATTTATTTAACCATGGAAAGATAGATGCATGCGCTAGATTTTTTCAAAATTATAATTTTCATAAGGTGTAACGTAAGCGTTGATTACATTTGTTAAAAAATAACAAAAGGATTTTTATAGAAATTTAAAATGTATTTTATCTGTCAGTTTAATATAAAAATTTTCAATCTCTTACAATGGTTCCAGATTTGTCAAACGAGCACGGGATTGGCTAGAATTGGTACATAAACAGCAAAAAGTTTTGGGCTTATGAACTATGAATCCTTATTGTCTGTTCTATATACTCTAGCATTAACTTTTACCTAGTATTGTCGCGAAACAACTACCTTAAAGAGAATATTTCTTAATTCTTACCCTTGAGAATAAGGTGTTTTCGACCATTGATCGTGTTTAGAAAAGCTGTTTTCAAAATCGAAAATAACTGTAATTAAATGAAAGCGGTATCAGCGTCAATCTTACGCCTCTCAGGGTGTCAGCTAATTTCCAGCTGCCAGGGGTGCAGAGCCAACCCCATATGCGGGTATTATATCCCTCTAAGCCATTGTAGTCGATTGCTCATTTTACGCCGATCTCTTTTTGACAGGTGAGTTAATAGACCATTTCCGGATGAGAGGCGAGAAATAATAATCGATGCGTCAAATCATCCAAGCAAACAATCACCGCACATGCAGTTAGTTTTCAATCAACGAAGCTCATTTAATATCAACATTATATTTCACAAAGACATAAGATATTATAAAGATTGAATGTCATGGACAGGGCCGAGCCGACTATATTGCTAATGCGTGCAAAACACACGTAGCCCAGTCATATTAGGTAAAAAAATGGGTAAACCTCGGAATGAAAGATAATAAGCTGTAAATTGGTATAAACCTTTTTGTCGTCTTAAATGTTGTCTCAAAAGTTACAAATGCTATCGTGTCCGCGTTTTAAGATATTGAAGGTCAAAGGTCATAAAAATCGGTTTTTCTCGAATATCTGGCTTCCTATTTCTTAAATTAGATTTGCACTTCTTATAAAAATTGTAGAGTATAAAATTCTCTACAACTTTTGTTTGAGCTTTTTTTCATAGAATCAACCGTTTTTGGGGTAGAGCGTGAAGAGTGCGCAGCTTACAGTCATATATGGCCTAATGCAAGGTCAAGCGTGAGTTACGGTTTTCAGTACGTTGTATAAAATCAATTATTTACTAAAAAATTATAATTATTAAACAATGCTCATTATTTATGTACTAATTATTAATTATTTATATTTAATTAAAATAAGTAACTTAATTATTTATATTTAACTATTTAACTATAGTATATTATTAATTCTGGATTATATATTATTACGATCATTTTAATTAAGAACTCGTAATCTCATTAAAAAACATTTATTTAACAACAATATCAACATATAAATATAAATATAAACAATAGAACGATTAACAATACATCAAGTAAGCTTTGTACGCATCAATTCTCCCCTCCTTAGAACGCGGACGCAGCTTCCCACAGGATCATTCTTCTTTCTTCCTAGGTTTAAAATAACTCGAATGATATTTAACTAACCTTCCCCTTTCTTGACCATTTTCAATAATTTTTGCTCCATCCATCGATTCTTCTAAATATAATTTTATTTGATGAAGTAACTCTTCCTTATTTTGATTTAATTTCATCTGACCAGCATCCAGTTTCTCCTCTTCCATTATATTCAACTCATCCTCCTTGACTTCCTTCAACCAGTACGGAATTAAATCATCTTCATTAGTTAATGCCCTTCTACTTTCCTCTATTTGTAATTTCATTGATGGCCTAATGATTTCCGAAAATTTATTCACACAACAAATAATATGACTAGCGATCTCACTTTCTATTCCTACTTTCTTAGGGAATCCTACTGCTTTTTGGACAAGGAACTCCCTTTTTCCTTGCCCCTCCACTCGTTTCCCTTCTTGAAGCAAGTGTCTTCCCCATGTCCTTCCCGCCTACAGAATCCACAAAAACGTCTATCCTGAATGCAACTTCTATCCTGAGTGGGACTTGTCTTCTCTTCTTTATCCATATCCTTTAAATCCCTTTCTATTTCTTCTTTATCCATATCCTTTAAATCCCTTTCTATTTCTTCTACCGTCTGCATAAACCCTTCAATATCAGTGAATTTCATTCCCCTAATGGACGATCTAACACGTGGAGTAATCATCTCCACTAAAACTTGAAGGATTGAACCAGCATCTTCGTCCGGAAAAACTCTCTTATATAAAGCCATCTTATTCTCAATAAATAACCTTATAGGTTCGTCCCCTCTCTGTTTCTCCTCATAAAACATAACCTTTAACTTTGAGACTACGATTAAACTATCGTATTCTCGGAGAAATTTCATTTTAAAATCTTTCCAATCCAACGCTGGAAATTGATTGACCACCCGCCACCATGTCTTGGCCTTATCTAACAACTGATCCGAAACCACCATGAGCCAAACATCTTCCGGTACTTTATATTTTAATAGAGTATTCTCGACCTTTTTTAAAAATAACTTCGGATCTTCCTCTGGGAGAGCTCTAAACACCGGAAGGAATTTTCCCACGTCTGCTAATTGAATATTCCTATTAATCTCGAAATCACTTCCCTTTTCCGAATTTTCCTTCCTTTTTATTATTTCTTCCAACTCTATCCTCTTGTTTCTTTCCTCTTCCAAATCATCCTTTAATTTTTTTATTATTTCTTCAAAATTATTTTTTAATTTATTCACCTCCTCTCCCAAATCCATTACTCTATGCTCACCTTTTTTTATATCATCCTTGATCTTCGATATCTCCTCCCTCGTTATTTCCATATTCGAAAAATCATTTTTCTTATTCCTCTTCGCCAGTGGTCCACTAGGTCTTTTTATCATTTTCACATTGTTCGGGCGCCAATATTACGGTCATTTTAATTAAGAACTCGTAATCTCATTAAAAAACATTTATTTAACAACAATATCAACATATAAATATAAATATAAACAATAGAACGATTAACAATACATCAAGTAAGCTTTGTACGCATCAATATTTTAGTTATATTTTAAGTTAAAAAAACGTGTAAATTTTTTAATACTTATATACCTGGAAATACTTGTCTATAAAATATATAATAGCCCTTTTTTCCGAGCCAGAAAAAAGTATTTTCGTTATTATATGTTTATTTTTTAGTATATTTCATTTTTCTTGTTTTTTTAGTTTGAAAATATTATAATTTTAAATTTTAATCCCCTCTCCCCTCTTAATTTTGGGTCGATATGCACCAAAATCTAATCAGCTCTTAATCTCAATGCATCAAAACTACATGCGAAATTTGATTTTGATATTCACACTCAGTTTTTGAGCTAGCTCGTCCACAAAAATTTGGTAACGCACAGACTAACTAAAAGATTCACAAAGAGAAACAAAGAGGTTGTCTTCTGCTTGATGCAAATAAACATACACACCTATATATCGAAATGATATATTTGTATATATATATATATATATATTATTTATTTGTTTGAGACTATAGTTTCGAAGTCAAAGTCAACTACCCCCCCCCTCATTCATTGTTCGGGGTTCTTTGTTAGTTTAAGATATATACTAGTATATGAATGTGTACTTTGAGAATGTTTTTTTAATTCTACCTGGCTATTCAGTTTAGAAGAAAGAAAAAATTTCAACATCCACGAGATGCTGTTTTAATGAAAAATTAATATTTATAATTAAAAAGACCGATGATGAGGGCCAAGCCTTCGAAACTATAGTCTCAAACAAATAAATAATATATATATTTATATATACAGATATATCATTTCGATATATAGGTGTGTATGTTTATTTGCATCAAGCAGCAGACAACCTCTTTGTTTCTCTTTGTGATTCAACAACTCTGCTACTCTCGGCAAAACAAAAATCTTTTCAATTAACTAAAAGACTAACTAACTAACAAACATTTTGACAAAACAGTTATTATCTCGAAAAATATAATTTTTTTCGATGTTCACTTATTAGAGCTTTTTTGTAGAGCGAAATGCCATGGTTTGGTCCAATTTTTTTTATCAAAATAGTTTCAGCCGTTTTTCCGATATTTCGAAAAAAGAAGCCAAAAAACACTTTTTTCATGCACGATTACAATACTTGATCATGCCCTGTATGGTAAAGCAAAAAGAAAGTTAATAATGTAGAATTATGATGACAAAGAAGCAAAAATGGCATAGTTTAACAATCTTTGAGTTCTTTTCGTTCAGGACTTTGTTTTTAAATCAATTAGCATTTCAAAAATTATTAATTACTGAACTAATAAATAAGATTATTTTATGAGATGAAGAATAATTTTTAAATATTCGAAACTTAATTATTTTTTTACCTGATGGTTGAATATTTAATTTTGCTTTTAGTGAATTTAATTCTTGAAAAAGCTTCACGTACGTATATATAAATACATTTTGTGGAGCCAGAAGTATTTGTTTCTGAGTAGATAATTTTTGTAAAATTCTAATAAAAAGACATTTTTAAAATTTTCTTTCAGTTCAATGTCTGTTTGCAGTTCCATAAGAAAGTCTGCATGTAAAATATTTGTATCTAATAAAAATTAAGTCAAAATATGCCATAATGTGTTTATTTTTTTCGGAAATCTTCATACATTTTTTCACATTCAAAATTGAACATCTGCCTTTATTCTTAAAAAACTTTTGGGGAGATTTTCCGATTTTTCTTATTTTAGAAAAAACAAAACAAATATAAGGTCAAATTGTATCAGATATGTTTTCCAGTAAGTACATCAAAATCTTTAAGGAAGTTTATAATTTTTTTACGGCCCGCATTCATCGCAATTCTAGGCCGCAATCAGCCCGCGCGGGTTGGACAGCTCTGCTCTAGAGTTTAACCGAGTGATTCTCAAACTTTTTAAAGCTGTCCTAAGGTGGTCCTAAGGAGCGTAAAAATTTTCTACGTCCCCATTTGTGAAAATTCTGTAATTTAGGGTACTGGGAAGGGTGGTTTACCATGTCCCCTTCCGTCCCCCTCTCCGCAAGAACACATGCAAAAAGCTCAGATGAGCAATTTTATTTATTATACTAGTACTAGCTGCAAGGCCCGCCTTCGGCGGCCCTCTTGCTAGCCAGGGGTCACGCCCCTGGACCCAACCCACGAACCCCACCCTCATACCCCACTCCTACCCACCACCCAACCCTCGTGCCCTCCACCCCCACCAACCCGCACCACCCCACTACGCCTCTGGACCCTCACCTGAGCTCCCCCATTACGCCTCTGGACCCTCACCTAAATCCTCCACTCCACCCCCCCCCCCCACACCCAGATTTTTTTATTTCTAGCCTTCTAGTGACCCACAGATTATATATATAAAATTTGGTTGAGTTTGGTCAAAGAGCAAGAATTTTCATATTTTGATCCTATCCCACTTTTTGGATGGTTTTTTGGGGGAATTTTTATAAATAAAAGTTGTCAGAAATTACATCCCCTACAACTTTGCTCATAATAAAATTTGCGGTAGAGTTAATAGTTTAGGAGTTATTTGATAATTTTCATTCGTGCGCCCCCCCCCCCAAACCCCCATCTGGGGTCAAAATATCAAAACGTTATATAGCTAAAAACGTAAGTTAGAAGACATCTGATTTAAATGTGAAATTTCATAATAATCCCTTCAGCCGTTTTTACGTGAATCGTGAGCAACTTTTCCGAAACGACGAAAACATACAGACAGACAGACAGGAATTTTGTTGAGGGTGTTTTCGTTCATAACTTTGTTTGAAACGTATACAACCAAAATTTGGCGTGATTTGGAGCAATGTACAGACAAAACCTTAATTTTATATATTGATATATTATGTACCTACCTATGTATTAATTTTTACCTAGAAGGTGTAAGGGGTGATAATTTTTTATGTTTAAAATTTTGTAACAATTATAGAAGGGGGCGCAAAATTATAATTTGCACGCGGGCGGCCGAATGGCTTGGCGCGGCCCTGGTCATGGAATAAAATTTTATTTTCGTATTACCATTTATGAATGAATATTTAAAAGAATAAATAAAATAAAAAAATCCATTGGGGCATGGTTAAGAAGAAAAAAGTAATAACCAAAGCAGATATTTATTTAAATATTGATGTGTATTTTCTCTGACTAAACTTAACTTAAAATAAAGTTGAGAGATTTTTATCTATTTTTGTACTTACACTTTTAAGAATAGCTGTTTGGAGGAGAATAAGGGTGGGTTTAAAGCCATTTTAAGGTGCCTCAATTTTTCCCTTTTAAAGATTATGCATTATTTATAATAAAAGTTAGGTTCGATCGAAGGAACAAAGTAGTTTAAAAAAATCTAAAAATGAAAACAAAGTTCATTGAAAGATTTAAACGCCAAGTTGAGAATAGAAAATGTTAAGTATTTAAAGTAACGGTGATAAAAACTCAATAAATGGCTTAAATAATTAATTATTTTTAGTATAGGGAATGATTTTGAGATATTTTTTGTTGAGAACCCATTTATTCAAACAAATGACTAATACCTTAATTATAGTACTTGTAGCTCTCTCTATATAGGGATGTTTTGACAAAGTCGTTGTACATGGATTTTAATTTTCTGATTGAGAAAATTTGTGATATTAGACAAATCAGAATATCAGCCATTTGTCTATGAACATTAGAGTGGTCCTTATTTTGGGTATTTTCAAATTTTTACGCTGACAGAGCCTCATATGAAAATAAAAAAAAAAAACCCAAGTTTCAAGTTTCTCTTTTTTTGTGACGCAGAGCGATGGAAGTTTCCCATCTAAATAACATGGGATTTTTGGCATTGAAAAAACAATTTTTTTATTCCGGGCAAATCAATGGTTCAAAAAATTTGAAACTCTGTAGACCTTATCCTTATCATAGTCGCTATTCTTTAGAATTTTAACAGATTTTAAAATATTATAATTTTAGAGTTAGAGCTGGATAAAATACTGCTATATCTTAGAGTTAGTAAGTTATAGACTCCAAAATTATAATAGCTAAAAATATGTAAAAATTATAATGGATAGCTATTATTATAAGGATAAAGTCTATATAGTTTCAAATTTTTTTGACCTATTTCTTTGGCCGGAATAAAAAATTAATCGTTCAATGCGAAAAACCCCGTGAAATTTGCATCAATGTGCGGCACAGGATAAAATTGAGATAGACTTAAAACTTGGAGGATATTTGTTTTTATTTATTTCGAACCATATGTGACTCTGTCACCGTAAAAAATTCGAAAATACCCAAAATAAGGACCACCCTAATGTATATGTTTATTTGCATCAAGCAGAGATCAACCTCATTGATTTCTCTTTATGAATCAACAACTCTGCTATTCTCGGCAAAACAAAATCTTTTCAACGAAAACTAGTTAATTTTTCATTGATTTAATTTCTTTAGAATAATGGAAATTTTAAAAACATCTTATGTATTTAATAAGCCAGAAAATTAATTTTATTTTGATTATCCCAAATCATATAGGCTTGAAGAAATAAATAAATAATTGTAAAGTTGAGGACAAATAATAAAAGCACGAAAAGGGCGCTTTTTATAAGCATTTTATATCGCCTGACCCCGGAAAGCTGTTCCGACTTGCAGCGAAACATGTCGAGTACTTGCAGACTAAGCGAGCTGATGGTTATTGAAAATAAATATTTATAATTATAAAAGGGCGCTTTTATCATCATCGCATACTGATTAATTATTGAAGAAAAATAATTAAAATTGAGTAGAGGTCATTTTCGAGGAACAACTCTCATATAAAACTAAAGATTTGAGCATTTTTTTTAAATAAAGATCCTTTTTTCCTTTTAAACTGAATCTTTTTATTTTCCTTTATAGAAGAATATGGAGTAAATGGACAAAATAAAAAATATTTGCATAAAGTATTGTCCATTATTTCCTTACAACAACTTATTAATTTAATCGATGGACATAAATAACAAAATAATTTATTATTATTCATATATCATTCAACACATTATTCACTAATACTATTATTATTGCATATAAATAAATTTAAAAAATATATTTTAAAATTGGAAGTAATGGAATGCAGGCCAGGGGTAGTGAGGAAAGAAAAAATTAACACATATCCAAATAAGGTGTAATTTATTGGATTCCTTTCCTTTCAAACTGACGTTTCGGAGGATTCTTCCCTCCTTCTCCACTGGCATTTTATTTGTTTCCTTCATTTACCTCTTGAAACCCTGAAAAAGGAGGGAAGAATCCTCCGAAATGTCAATTTGAAAGGAAAGGAGGAAGGAATCCAAAAATTACACCTTTTATTTGGATTTGTGTTAATTCTTTATTTCCTCACTACCCCTGGGCTGACTTACATTACTTCCAATCGAGGGTGAACCGTGACCTAATATGCTGTACACCTACTTCCACTTGTACTTCCAAATATTTCCAAGTACTTCCAAATATTTCCAAGTATTCCAAATATTTCCAAGTACTTCCAAATATTTCCAAGCACTTCCAAATATTTCCAAGTACTTCAATATTCCCAAGTACTTCCAAATATTTCAAGTACTTCAAATAGCTCAAGTACTTCCAAATAGCTCCAAGTATTTCAAAATATTTCCAAGTACATCCAAATATTTCCAAGTACTTCCAAAATACTTCCAAAGAGGTGAACCTACTTCCAATCGTGGATCACCCCTCGCTTCCAATTAAACGTTCTATCAGTCCATCTCTCTCCAGAGAAAATTTCGTGAAAATATTTAAAAAAAAATTTAATTTGATTTTTGTGACATCACAATTTTTAAGATCCCCGGGCTCCCCTGTCACATTTTGTCACAAATCAGAGATGCCCTTTCCCCACTTAGTGTGTGACGTTATTTATTTATGGCCCTTTCACACAGTTTTGATTTGCATCATTTTTAATGGAAAGTATCTTCCGTTTAAGTTTAAGGAACGCCGTAGATCAGTCGGAATTGTAAGTTTAAAAGGTATATAAAAATATATTATGTTTAACATATGATAAGTGTAATTCGGATTCATTGCTGAAGCCTACAAATTATAAAACACTCTTTTTGAAACTCCTGAAAACTAATTCAAAATCCTATTAATTTAGAAGATAATTTTCAAACTTTTTTTTGAATTGACTGTTTAATAAAATGTTTCAATATCTTTTATTCATTCGTATAAGGGATAAGTAAAACGAATTGAAATTTCGTGAAGTACAAATTAGAATGATAATCGCATTCGAAAAGATTCTATCCCGTGCAAATTATCTCCACCGAATGTGTTTTTTAATGATCATTCGTTCGTACGTAAAGAGCCAATTGAAATGAAACGTGATCAGATTCACGATTTCATATACCAGCAAATGAGAGAGAAATGAAATTTTATCTGGACCCGGATTTTGTTAAAAAAAAACAAATTACTAAACAAATGCTAATAAGATTATTTTAATTATAATTAAGGCGAGTTTTGTTGAATTTCACAGAAAGAATGATTTAAAAAGTTGTTATAAACCTCAATACATTTCGGGTTGCTAACTATTCCTGGAGAAGGGTTAACAACTCGAAATATATTGAAGTTTATAACAACTTTTTAAATATTTCTTTCTTTGAAATTCAACAAAAACTCCCCTTAATGATAACACTATTCGACAAAAATTTCTCCACGTAAACCTAACAATGGATTCCCGTAGAGTTTTATATGCTGATTATCATGCAATTTCCCAATTTTTTTACAACACGTCAGAGTTTTGAGATATTATCGGTCAAATTGACGAAAAAGATAATTTTGACCTATTTTTCGAGTCCCATTAAATATTAAACAGCAATATTTGAAATCAAAATATTTAATAATGTTGACGTTATAGAAAACAGCCTCCTCTTTGATTTTCAAATTACCACTTGTTTGTAGCTCAATTATAACTCGAGTTATATCTAAAAAACTAAAACTACGTGATTTTAAAGGATAATAAACATAGATAAAAACATAAGTTTTTAGTCTTTTAGCTATAACTCGAGTTCTAATTGAGCTAAAAACAATTGGTAATTTGAAAATCAAAGAGGAAGCTGTTTTCTATTACAGCAATGAAATATTTTGATTTCAAATATTGGTGTTTAATATCTAATGGGTCTCGAAAATAGGTCAAAATGGCCTTTTTCGTCATTTTGATCGATAATTTCTCAAAACTCTGACGTGTTGTAAAAAATCTGGAAATTGCATGATAATCAATAAAACTCTACTAGAAGCCATTGTCAGGTTTACCTGGAGAAATTTTTGTTTAATTTTTGTCGGGCAGTGTAATGTTTCACTATAAACCAATTTGATTTTCATGAATTACTTTAATTTATACAGAAAATTTATTTATTTTTCATTTTTGATTTAATTTAATTTTATATTTGCTGAAGAAATATGCTCGTTGGTAGAGTAGCTTATATGTGGAATAGTTTAAGCTGAAACAACTAGATTAGACATTTTCAATGAGATAGCTTTTGACCAGGTTTGGCACAAAAATCTTCTTGCCAAACTACCAGCCTTTGGATTCACACCAACACTTCGCAAATGGATAGAAAGCTTTCTGACAAACCGAAGTATAAAAGTTGTGGTGGATGGAACATCATCTGAATCGTTCTCCACAAACTCTGGTGTTCCCCAAGGCTCTGTAATCTCCTCCACACTCTTCCTTATTTATATAAACGACCTTATTGATCAAACGGCAAACCCCACTCATTGTTACGCCGACGATAGCACTCTACACGGCAAACCCTCTCTCCCAAATAATCGAATCAATATTGCCTCCTCAATTACTCTCGACTTAGACAAACTGAATAAATGGGGCTCTCAAAATTTAGTTAACTTTAATTCAAATAAGACTCAATGTTGTCTAATTTCTAGGCGCGAAAATAGAGATTTCCCTGATATTCACTTCGATTCGAATACCCTGAAAATGTGTGACAGCCTATCCATGTTGGGCGTCTCTGTCGCATCTGACCTGTCTTGGAATGAACACATCTCCTCTGTGGCGAAATCTGCAGCAAGGAAGATTGGCTTCTTATTCAGGTCCAAGCGATTTTACAAACCCCCACAACTTCTCACCATCTACAAGGCCCAAATCCGCCCCTGTCTCGAATACGGCTCTCATCTATGGAGAGGAGCCTCAAAATATTCTCTTGCTACCCTTGATGCAATTCAGAAACGAGCCGTCAGGCTAATTGACGATTCTACCCTCACCGACTCCCTCGACTCGCTAGCTCATCGAAGAGATGTCTCTGCCCTTTCCCTTTTCTATAGATACTATCACGGCAGGTGCTCTGACGAGATAAAATCAATAATTCCCCCCAAAGCATGCTTTGCACGCAGCACACGTTTTGCCGACTCCCAACACTCTTTCGCTGTCAAATTGGAAAAGTGCCGGACCACTTCATTCGCGAATACATATATCCCCATGACTTCAAGGAACTGGAACTCTCTCCCAGCCTCTATCTTTCCCAGCACCTATGATCTTCAAACCTTCAAAACCAGGGTGCATAGACACCTGCGTCTACATCCTCTCTCTTAATCAACTTTCCCTTCTCTTCGGTAATGCAAGGGTCTTTCGAGATCCATAGGGGCTACATCTTTACTGGTGCACCCCTTCTTGCATTCGATTGCATTAAAAAAAAAAAAAGATAATCCCATTAGAATACAACACGTTTGATTCAGGGATTATGAAAGCCAAAGATTTATTAAAAATGCAGCGTCCGAACAAGTTTGCTCAATATATCTTTTTCATACAAACTCAAATAGCTACCAGTAATAAAGCTGTTGAAGCTTTAATTTTTAATCGACTTCAAAAAAGGAGGAGGTTCTCTATTCGACTGCATTTTTATTTATTTTTATTTTTTCTGTGTCTATGTTACCACATATCTCCGCCAATTGTAGAACCGATATTGATGATTTTTTTTAATTGGGTTGAGTCTAGCTTCCGAATGGTCACGTTTTTTTTATTGGTATTGGACCTTTTTTGATATGCTTGTTCACGCATAACATCTTTGTTTATCAACTGATTTTAATGATTCTTTTTTTATTGGAAAAGGTGTACCTTAGGGGTAGTACCATATTAATTTGGTCAAGTTCTGAAGATATGATCTATGACGAAATAACGTAAATCACCAATTCTTATGACCAAATAATCGAAATTATATTAAATAAAATTTTAAAACATTCATTTAAAACCCGCAAACGTTTCGAGAGAATTTCTATATTTATGAATTGAATTTTATTATCATTTTCTGATTCATTGGTCCCACGCTTTCTCTTACGAAATGCATACAAAGTATTATTTTAAGTCACTATTAATAACATCACTAAAATGAGAAAAATAAAAATAATTTTTACAAAAAAATAAAACCGACTTCAAAAAAATTAAATTCAACAAATAAAATAATAAAAACTTAAAAATAAATTAAAATACACTAAAAGGTATAAAATAATTATCTTATTTAGTTACAACTAAACGACGAAATATTAACATGAAATTACTTTTTGAAGTCGGTACCAAACATATACATTTTATGAATCGCACTCGACGTATCTTACTTAGTACGTTTGGCGGAAGTACGCTCGCTTATAGGTATAGTTTGTTTGGCACCGACTTCAAAAAGTAATTTCATGTTAATATTTCGTCGTTTAGTTGTAACTAATTAAGATAATTATTTTATACCTTTTAGTGTATTTGGTTTGATTTTTAAATTCTTATTATTTTATTTGTTGCATTTAAGTTTTTTGAAGTCGGTTATTTTTGGTTTTTTATAAAAATTATTGTGATAATTTTATTAAGAAGTGAAATTTTATTAAAATCACCCATTATTAATTATAATTATTTATTGAACACGAATAAATAATACAATAAAACTACGACGTTTCGATCGACTTATTCTGTGATCGTTAGTCAAGTATGAGCACCAGTGGCGGTTAGTGACTTTTCAACGTCCCGGGGCAAAGAGAAAAAATTATTTTCGACCCTTGGGTTTGTGATTGATTGGGAGGCGTTTGAGAATAATTAAATTTGTTATAGTATGATTGTTTGTATTACCAATTATCCATAACTTTTAACGATGAATCATTGTCGTTTTAATAAAAATGATTATTTTTCCAATTACGGAGTATTTTATTCAGTTTATCTATTTATTTTGACTTTCTAAATATACTATAATGTTTGGACTAGGCCATACTAGTTTATCCTAGAGTGTGCGTATTTATATCAGGATCAACTAGTTTGGCCTAGGCTAAACTGGTTTATCCTATCGGGCTTAGGACAAATTAGTTTGGACTTGGCTATACTAGTTAATCCTATCGCGTATAGGAAGAACTAGTTTAGCCTAGACAAAACTAGTTTGTCCTGAAATCAGGTTAGGCCGGCAACATATATATAAGGGAAATTCAAAATAACTAAGTTTCGCCTTTTTATTTGCAAAACATTTATTTTCATACTTTTAACTTCACTTTGTAAAATGCATATACAATTATTCCAGGACTCTACCCATAATATATTCATTAAATCAGATAAGCTTTTACATATATCTAATATGAGAAACATAACACTTCGTTTCAGGGGAGAGAAAGAGAGAGAGACAGCTTAGCCAATGTCCATGGGCTTTATTTAATCTGACACTGAACCATTATTCAAAATTGCGACGCTGTTAATCAATGTAAGGCTTTAGTATTTCTCGCCAGCATCCGGATAATATTCACCATGCTATGTTATGCTATATATTCACGGTGGTGCAAATCGTTTCTTTCATTTGAAGAACGCTTGAGTGAAATATTGACCATGGATACTTGAATGGGCACAATGCCTGAGAGTGACTGCAGGGGTATTCAAGAGGCGTTCAAGGAAATGGACAATTAAACTAAAACGTTTGCAGATTGAGATAAATGATTAGATACAATAGGGGAAATGGAATTTCAGACATGATTAAATTAATGAAAATATTTATATATGATTTAAATACTCCATATAAATTTAATCATCTCTTTTCTACACTTAGCAGGCCCGTATACAGGTGAAGCTAATAAACTTTGAGAGAAATACGTTCCTCCTCCCCCCACCTACAAAAAAATAAATAAGTTAGGGGAAAAATATTGGCTAAATTTTTTGTATATTTAGAAGTTAGGAACGAAAAAACCGCAATTCGATATCTTTTAAACCGGTGATGAAACAAATTTCAAAATTTACCAGGAAGAGTTTTTTGATGGGTACTAAAAATGTCAAATAAGCTGACGTGTTCTTATGTGGCCATACACTTGACTTTACCATAAAACCTGGCCCCTAAAATTATTTATAAACATGTAGGGGGGTGGTTAGTTTTTGCATTTTTATACTTCTGGGGTCCCACTGATTATGTATACAAAATTTGGTTGAATTTGGTAAATAGCCAAGATTTTCATTTTTGACCCTACACCCCCCCCCCTTTGGGCGGTTATTTTTTGCATTTTTAGACTTCTGGGAGTCCACTGATTATGTATACAAAATTTGGTTGAGTTTGCTCAAATGGGCTAGATTTTTAAATTTTTAACCCCCCTCCACCCCCTAATTTTGGGTCGATATGCACCAAAATCTAATCAGCTCTTAATCTTAATGGACCAAAATACGTGTGGAATTTGGTGTCGATATTCAAACTACACAAAAATTTGGTAACGCGCAGACTAACGGACAACCAGACAGACTAACAGACATTTCGTCAAAACAATTATTATCTCAAAAAATATAATTTTTTCGATGTTCACTTATTAGAGCTTTTTTGTAGAGCGAAATGCCATGGTTTCGCTCAATTTTTTTAATCAAAATAGTTTCAGCCGTTTGAGAGGTATTTCGAAAAAAGAAGGAAAAAAACACTTTTTTCATGCACGATTACAATACTGTATGGTACAGTACTGTATGGTAAAGTAAAAATACTATATTATATTGGTAAAATCACGTTAACTCATTGCAAAAATACAAAAATAAATTATTGTTACTTTACTTTTTTCTTATTACAAAAATACAAAAATAAATAACTTTATTTTTTTCTTTTATTAATTAGATACGTATTAAAGGAGACAATTAAAAGGCAGCGTGTCTTTTGCTGGAAAAACACACGCTCGTTTAATATAATAAGATAGAGCAAATATATTTACTAAACGGAATCTTCTTCTTCATGTGATTCTAGAAGCTAGTAGTGATTGTTATGGAGAAATATATTTGTGATTTTTTGGTGAAAAATTGATCTCAGGGGTCGTTTCTCGTTGTCTTTCCTTCGATTTGCTGAGGCGCCTTGAATTTTTTTGTCAAATAGTAGGATTCAATCCGACTTATATACTACTTATATATTGTTTATTTTTTATTTGATTAACAGTTGAGAGGGTAACGAGTTTTCTTTCGCCTCCTCAAATATTTTTGTAATGTCATAACATACATATTTATAAGAAAAAAAGTACAAAATTATTGTAATAAGGTGACTATTTCAACATTAAAAACTACATAATAATAATGAGCATATTACCAAACAGAAATAGAAAAAAAGATTATTCCTATCAGCTAAAAACTTGAAAATATATATATATATAAATAATTTGTTTGAGACTAAAATTATTGAAGGAGACAATAAAATAGTCTGTCTTCTGCTTTCCATTCATACATTAATTCCTGTGAATCAATTGTAATAGAGTGATGAAGAGGGCAAATCCCTCGAAACTATAGTCTCGTTATAAATAAAATTTATAATTCCAGCAGAAGACACACTCTTTTAATGTCTCCTTCAATATATTATTGTGAATGACAAAGAAGAAAGGGGTGAGGGAAGCATTAGTATTAACGATATTACTTTGGAAAGGGTAAATAAAATTAAATACTTGGGTGTTCTGTTGGATGATAGGATCAAGTTCGAAATGCAAGCAAGGTATATTGTAAATAAAATATCTAGGCTAACTCACCTA
Organism: Forficula auricularia; assembly: GCA_024734495.1. Lineage (NCBI taxonomy): Eukaryota > Metazoa > Arthropoda > Insecta > Dermaptera > Forficulidae > Forficula > Forficula auricularia. The sequence continues at coordinate 483,403 of JALMQS010000096.1, read as the reverse complement.
TTAGGTAGATTGGGAAAAAATTTGTCATTCAATACAAAATTATTGTTATATAAATCTCTAATAGAGCCTCACTTCAATTTTTGTTCAACAATATTAAATATTATCCCTGATTTTCTGATTAGAGAGTTGCAATTAAAACAAAATGTGTGCATGAGAATAATTTTAAAATGTAATAGATACACCAGTATTAATATGATGTTAAATACGCTGAATTTTCTCAATGTAAAAGAGACTATATATTGTAATTCGCTGATTATGATCTTCAGGATAAGGAACGTTTTAGCACCGGAATATTTAAGGGAAAAATTAAAATATGCGAACGAAGGTGGTTGTTATGATTTGAGAGATGGGGAGAATTTCAGGATTGATAATTGTAGGACAAATAAAAATCGGTTGTCTGTAAAGTCGGTTTACTGACGATAGTTGAACGTGACAACGTCATAAGAAAATACTGATGGAATGGTATTTTCTTATGACGTTGTCACGTTCAACTATCGTCAGTAAACCGACTTTACAGACCACCAATTTTTTCATAAAATTCTTCGTTCAGAAAATCATTTTAAATTTACAAAATACTTGAATAAAATTTATTGTTTAAATTTCTACTCGACTGTTAAAATTTAATTTTTGATTTTATTATTTTATAATAATAAATTTTGTATTGACATTATTTCTTTCAGCAAGTAAACTGAATAAAAGTTGTTGTTCAATTAGTTACTTAATTATTTTTGCAAATTTAATTGTAATTTGTTGTAAAAATAATAATTTTGAATAATTTATTATAAGAATAAACTGTGATTAAATTATTGTTCATAAATCTTAAATTTAAAATTTAAAATTTGGAAACATCATTAAAAATTTTGTAACTGTAGCTTTTAAAAAGCCCGCCTCAATCTTTGTCGTTTGTTCCGCGCTCTCGCTTGCACTTCAAGCCTTAAATGGAACGCTTCAGAGCGAGGTAACGCCGCATGAGTCATGTTTTTTCGTGCGTGCAGCAGGCTCCATCGAATTATAAGACGTTGTCACGTCAAAAATTTAGGACTTTATTTTATAGGGGTTTGTCCGATTACAATAAAGTGCCGAGTGAGATAAGAAATGTCACAAGAATCCTGGAATTTAAGGAGCGATTGTTGGAATTCGTAATTTCCAAAAGATAATCTTGTTGTGGAATCTCCGCCAAAATTATAATGTTGTATTGTGATTGCTTCATTATTGTATTGTATTGTTAAATTGTATTGTTTTCTTTAGTTTTTGTGATATTATCATTGTATATTGTATGTTCTTGCATATTATTATTGTATATGTTATAGCTGAAAATAGCTAATAAAAATTATTATTATTAATATATACAAATTCTGCTACCCTCGTCACAAAAACTTTCAATTTGATTATAATTGTTTTTTGACCTTATTCATGATTCTTTTAATTAGAAATACGTATGTTATCTGTTACAACGTTACAAGAAATAAATAGAAGAGTCGGTCAAGCATGGAACAAATTTTGGTCCCTGAAGTATATTTTGAAGAACAAAGAAATAGCACTAGAATCAAAAATAAAAGTACTAAATCGGTGTGTAATACCGGTTTTAACCTACGGCTCACAGACTTGGTCCCTCACTGGGAAAATGACCAACAAAATTGAAACAACTCATAGAGCCATGCTAAGATCCATTCTACAAATAAGAAGGATGGATAAAATAAGATCCGAAGAAATATATAGAAGGACAAAAACGTCAAATATTAAAATCTATATAAAGAAAATAAAATGGAACTGGGCTGGCCACATTTCCAGGATGAACGATGGAAGATGGACGAAAACGGTAACAGAATGGTGCCCATTGGACCTTAAAAGGAAGCGGGGAAGACAACCCAAAAGATGGTCTGACGACATCGCGGAGGTGGCTGGCAGGGACTGGTGCAGAGTGGCAAGACAAAGGAAAGCGTGGACGAATTTGGGAGAGGCCTATGCCCTAAGGGGCCTGGTACAATAACTGATGTATATATTCTATATTTTATGTAAGAAACCAAAAAAGGCTATAAATAAATAAATAAATAAATGTTATCTGTTATAACCCATTATGTTCAAATATACGATTTGAAAAATTTAAGATTAATAACTCAATCATTACAGGTTCATAAATTAAAAGCCTTCGAATTTTTTTTTTTTTTTTGGATTGAATCAACCAATCGACTTGATTGGGGAATAATGGAATTGAAATAATTATCGGAAAAGAGGTTTTTATCTAATTAGATTTTTCCTCTTATTAAAAACAAGGACTAAAGATGAATAAGGACACTCGATGGTGGAGAAGTAATCTCCGGGATCGAAGCAAAAATACAAGTATACATTAATTAATGTAAAATAATTGGTTTAATAAAATTTATAAAAAAAAAAAAATCATTAAAGGTTCAAAATTTAAATCGAAATCTAGAAGAGTATATTTATGGCTTTGTGTTTATATATAAATATTTTTAAAGGCGTGAATTATCTAATCTCCATTTTCTAAAATCTTCACATTTAATTTCATATATAATATCATTAAATGAGGAGCTTATAGGATGGCAAAACATAAGCGTAATAATTAAAATCATTCCTGGTGGATAATTTGGTACCGGCTCTTCGGACTTACTTCCCTCCTTCGTTCTCAGTCTTAACTGCCTTGTGACAAAATTACCCCTTCTCCCATCCTTCTCTCCCCTCTTTTACTCCATTCTCATTCGGTTTATGACATCGTAAATTTGTTACGTAAAGATTTACATGAAGATTGCCCGGTAAAGTGTGTCGTGATTGTTTTGCTGCCAAGTTAATGACCGATAAATACAATTTAATGATTATTATAGATGGGAATAAACCAACCAACCCTTAAAGGGAATTGAAATTATTAAAATTGTTTGTTACTTGACTTATAACGTATATAATATGAGAAGTATTGTTTGTAATCGTGTAAAATATTTTTTTTTTCTAAAAATCTCAAAACTTGGAACTAAAGAGAAAAATCATGAATCCTCTATAAAATATTATTAATTTTTAACCGACTTCAAAAAAAGGAGGAGTTTCGACTTATTTTTTTTGGATCTATGTTACCTGATATCTTCGCCAATTGTGAACCGATTTTGATGATTTTTTTGCATTGGGTTCAGTCTAGTTTCCGATTGCTCCGTTTTTTCATTGGTATTGAACCTTTTTTACTATGTTTGTTTAGGCATAACTTATTTGTTAATGAACCAATTTTGATGATTTTTTTATATTGGAAAGAGGGTACGTTAGAGTTAAGTCTGATCATGTGAATTGAATTTTATTATCATTTTCTGATTCATTCGCCCGACGCTTTCTTTTACGAGATGCATGCAAGGTATTATCTTAAGTCACTATTAATAACATCACCAAAAAGAGAAAAATAAAAATTATTTTTATAAAAAAAAAATAAAACCGACTTTAAAAAAATTAAATTCAACAAATAAAATAATAAAACTGAAAAATAAAATAAAATACACTAAAAGGTATAAAATAATAATCTGATTTAGTTACAACTAAACGACGAAATTTTACATGAAATCACTTTTTGAAGTCGGTGCTAAACAAACTATATAAGCGAGCGTACCCGCCAATCGTACTAAGTTAAATCCGTCGAATTTGATTCATAAAATGTATAGGTTTGGCACCGACTTCAAAGAGTGATTTCATGTAAATATTTCGTCGTTTGGTTGTAACTAAATTGGATAATTATTTTATACCTTTTAGTGTATTTTTATTTTATTTTTGAGTTTTATTATTTTATTTGTTGAATTTAACTTTTTGAAGTCAGTTTTATTTTTTTATAAAAATTATTTTTATAAAAAATACGACACTCCATTTCAATCAAATTACTGATCGAACAAACGATTCCATAAATCCGTTTATCTCTATGACTTTTAAACATTGAAACTCATCTCTTCCTGTTTTCATCAATCAAAAACCAACTCCACAAGTGTCTTCAATTCAGATCCCCTGAATATTCCTCTTCTTTTTTTACTTTCACATATACCATAAATTCTATATTATGTAGGTAATGATATAGGATATAATTAAATGAGCAATTCTTGTATATATATAGAATCGGTTTCTCGAAAACGGCTCTAAAACTTGGTGTACTTATCAAGTCTCATGATTAGTTGTGTCAAATTTTTAATCCGATTGAAATAAAGGAAGGGGTGTAAATTAGTCATGTTGTAAAATGAATATTTTAATCATTCATATATCGTCTTTGGTAAGTCACAGAGCCTTGAAATTTGAAAGTTAAGCTATTTAGAGGCAAAAAGTTACCGAGCATCGCTCGGTCCTCCAAGCTCTAGGATATAATGTGAAGTGTTGTGATTATCTGCTGGCTCTTGATACTTTGAGTGCTTCTATTTACAAAGTGAAAAAAGTTTTTTTTTAATGAAATTGAATGCAAGAAGATGCAGCCCCTGTGATCTCGAAAGACCCTTGCATTGCCGAAGAGAAGTGGAAATTGATCAAACGAAAGGATGGAGTCTTAGGTGTTTGTGTTCATACTCTAAGCTCATGAAGAATAATTAGTATTTAAATATTGCAACGAAAACACTTAATGCTTAGGAAATAAAAAAAATTTATTATATGGTATATCATCGAAAAATGAATCATTCAAATTGCCTTAGGTAAAATATTGTTTAGATAGTAGCAAATCATATTTGCAAACATTCAATTATTTAAGAAAAAACGAGACAAAAATAAATTAGGAAATAATATATATTCACCATCAATGGATGCTCTGGGCGATCGATCTATCTCTTGTATTTATCATCGTCTCCAGATGTTGAAAACATCTTTTTTGAATGAATACCTATAACACTTGAAAAAACATTAGTACCAACCCCCTTTACTACATACTAATTTAGTCATCAAGAAGTATGTAGTAAACGAAATAAATCCATTTAATTCGCGGAAAATTCAAATTTTTTTTCATCCAATTCAAATTCTTATAATTTGAAATATCAGAGTAAAATTCGAATCCTTTTAAACGGACTTCGAGGAAGCCTGAAGACGTATGTATCAGTGAGAGTGGACTTGATTTTTTGGAATACGGATAGAACGAGAGACCAGGACGAGCTGAAAGAGATACTACCTAACATTTCCACTAGCCTAGCCACAAGGCAACCGCTCTTCTTCCTTAGGCTACTCCTGAGGAAACAACGGACAACCTTCTGGTCTTCGTTCTAGTCCATAGAGGCACCTCAAACCCGCCCTCAAAGACACAAAGTTACCAGGCTGCCATTCCCACCCCATTGTTCCATTTGAACAAGGCGTCAAGCGACGACTTTTCGGTAAGACACAAAACATGCAAGCACATGCAAGAACCTGGACCTCGATCTTTAGAAATTCGATCGAATCGGTCACTTCCCTCGTGACTCGTTCATGGGTCCAACAAATAGGTGGCATCGATTTTAGCTCTCTTCGGGTCTTAATACTAAAATAACCTTAAAAATAAATTGGAGGACAGAAGAGAGGGAAACACATCACAAAATATCCCTAAGAGGCCTAAGATAGACTTCACCGCATTTGCTGTCTCCAGGAAGGAAATCAAAGGGAAGAGTGCAGGTCCCCAATACAGAAAAAGAGACCGTCATCGTTGGCATGGCATATCATCCCACCCTCCCTCTAAACTATTGGATACTACATCTAATAAAACTGTGAATTTAATTTTAATAATTTTCTTTCACATATTCTGGATCTAAGAATTAAATTTAATATTAAAATAGCGATGAATCCCATCGGTGGTCGAGGCGATGAAACACTGAAAATCCCTACGCAAATTCCTTCTCTATTCGAATAAATTCTTACTTTGTAGAAGATTCTTCAATGGTTCCCTTATTGCTTCACTGCAGATGAAGATGAAAATGGGGATCTGAAAATCCCTAATCTGATTTTCTTATACGTTAAAAATTGAGTAATATCAAGAAAAAATTTATTGAAATATGAAATGATTAGAGTGATTTTAATTTATTTTTTATTTGGAATTGCAAAAAATTGAAAACTAAAACAAAATGAAAATCAATTTAAGCTATGATTGAAATTAATTTGATCTAAAATTGCATTTATGAAACATTTAATAGCCAAGTTATTTAATTAAAAATTTAGTAAATTACAAATGAAAGAAAAAACTTTAATATATTTAATTTATGAATATAAGTTAAGTATTACAATTACTGATTGTAGCTAGTGGGTATGCTGAAAAAGAGAAAACACCCTAATGCTTGCCTAGTATAATCTAGCTATAAAAAATCCCTTTGAAAGCTTTAACTAAATGCCATGCTAAAAAATAATTATACTCATTGTTGGTGCGCTGTTGGTGAGAAGAACAAAAATGTGTCGGATGTGATAAAAGACAGGACAGAAACATCACCGAAGTGAAGAATCCATGAAAGAAGAAAAATAATGTTAGAAATGATAATATATAAATGAATAGGTATTAAATATAATATTAAATGAGATTAAATAAAATTATAAAGATGAATGAAATTTAATTTATCAATGAGAAAAATTTACTCTACTCTACCATTTTTGGTAAGAATTTTAAATAAAGAGCATTGAAATAAGGGGGATCTAAATTGTAGCTCAAAAAGGTTTAGGGGATAATTAAAAAAATGAAATCTTGATGACAATGTATTTGAAATTACGAAAGCAGAAGATATAGAATAAATACTAACCTCGTCGTTAAAAAGAAAAGTGGTAAGCTCGCAAGCAGCCGATGATCTCGTTGCCCAAGGGATTTTGTCACCTTTAAGAAAATTATTTCAAAATTAGTATACTACATAAATTATATTATATAGAGAGATAAAATTTCTATATAATATACTATTAAAATAAATTTTTTTTTTGAAAGTATAACTTTATTTTCTCTAAAAAATCCGAAAATGAGGGGACCATTTGTATCACTTCAGGATTTTTGGAGTGATTCATAAATTTAATTTTTAGGAGAGATATAAAAATAAATATTATATATCGAGCTCTCTACATATTGTAAATTTATAGGGAAATAATTTAATAAAAAAGTTATCAATATATTTAAAACAAGACAAGATAGCCTAGAAGGGAAGTGGGGGGGGGGGCAATTGCATAGGGGCCCGGTCTCTTGGGGGTTCGGGCAGGAGGGGTTGATTTTCAGGCTAATAGTAAAGATAAGAAATAAACTAAAATTAATCGTTTCTAGATTTATCCAAAGACATTTGAAATATTAATATGTTTATTCCTTTATTATTAATCAGATATCACTGGCTATTTGAAATCCATGTTAACTTAAAATAAAAAATAAAATGATCGATTCTGATCTAATACTAGAGGAAAAACCCTATAACATTTTATTTTTGATGTTTTGACCATGAGCTATATTCAACCGACCAAATGAAATTTTTTAAATAATTAAAATAAGCTGACGTGTTGTAATATGGCCATCCACTTGACTTTACCATACAACCTGGCCCCTAAAATTATTTATAATCATGTAGGGGTGGGGGGTTAGTTTTTGCATTTTTATACTTCTAGTATCCCACTGATTATGTATACAAAATTTGGTTGAGTTTGGTACAAGGGCCTAGATTTTCATTTTTTGACCCTACACCCCCCTCCCCCATTTCGGGCGGTTAGTTTTTGCATTTTTAGACTTCTGGGGTCCCACTGATTATGTATACAAAATCTGGTTGAGTTTGCTCAAACGGCCTTAATTTTTAATTTTTTAACCCCCCTTAATTTTGGGTCGATATGCATCAAAATCTAATCAGCTCTTAATCTCAATGGACCAAAACTATGTGTGAAATTTAGTTTTGATATTCCCTTTATTTTTAGCTAGCTCGTCCACAAAAATCTCATTGACTAAATGTCTCTGTCGATGTGTGTGTGTGTGTGTGTATTTAAACCAACAATAGAATACTTTTGATCAAAGGTAGTAATTAAAATATCTCCTTGATATAAATAGTAATTCATTTTTGATAAAATTTTTACTTTTTCAAATTAAAATTTGTCATTTTTCGACCACAGGGTATATAAAAGAGTGAATCTCAAATATAAATTCAAATTAAAAATGATAAATTTCGATCTCTTTTTACTTAAAATTTATTTTTATCATTGACTAAATGTCTCTGTCGATGTGTGTGTGTGTGTGTGTGTATTTAAACCAACAATAGAATACTTTTTGATCAAGGTAGTAATTAAAATATCTCCTTGATATAAATAGTAATTCATTTTTGATAAAATTTTACTTTTTTCAGTAAAATTTGTCATTTTCGACCTAGGAGTATATAAAAGTGAATCTCAAATATAATTAAATTAAAAATGATAAATTTCGATCTCTTTTTATATAATATTTATTTTTATCATTGACTAAATATATATATCGATGTGTGTGTGTGTGTGTGTGTATTTAAACCAACAATAGAATACTTGATCAAAGTATGGTCATATCTATTGATATAAATGAAGTGAATTCTTTGATAAAATTTTTACTTTTTCAAATTAAAATTTGTCATTTTCGATTACAGGGTATATAAAGTAGATCTCAAATATAAATTCAAATTAAAAATGATAAATTGGATCTCTTTTTACTAATATTTATTTTTATCATTATTCTGCATCTTCCATCGATGTGTGTGTGTGTGTGTGTGTATTTAAACCAACAATAGAATACTTTTGATCAAGGTAGTAATTAAAATATCTCCTTGATATAAATAGTAATTCATTTTTGATAAAATTTTTACTTTTTTTCAAATTAAAATTTGTCATTTTCGACCACAGGGTATATAAAAGAGTGAATCTCAAATATAAATTCAAATTAAAAATGATAAATTTCGATCTCTTTTTACTTAAAATTTATTTTTATCATTGACTAAATGTCTCTGTCGATGTGTGTGTGTGTGTGTGTGTATTTAAACCAACAATAGAATACTTTTGATCAAGGTAGTAATTAAAATATCTCCTTGATATAAATAGTAATTCATTTTTGATAAAATTTTTACTTTTTTCAAATTAAAATTTGTCATTTTCGACCACAGGGTATATAAAAGAGTGAATCTCAAATATAAATTCAAATTAAAAATGATAAATTTCGATCTCTTTTTACTTAAAATTTATTTTTATCATTGACTAAATGTCTCTGTCGATGTGTGTGTGTGTGTGTGTGTGTATTTAAACCAACAATAGAATACTTTTGATCAAGGTAGTAATTAAAATATCTCCTTGATATAAATAGTAATTCATTTTTGATAAAATTTTTACTTTTTTCAAATTAAAATTTGTCATTTTCGACCACAGGGTATATAAAAAGAGTGAATCTCAAATATAAATTCAAATTAAAAATGATAAATTTCGATCTCTTTTTACTTAATATTTATTTTTATCATTGACTAAATGTCTCTGTCGATGTGTGTGTGTGTGTGTGTGTATTTAAACCAACAATAAGAATACTTTTGATCGAAGGTAGTAATTAAAATATCTGCTTGATATGAAAATGAGTAATTCATTTTTGATAAAATTTTTCACTTTTTTCAAATTAAAATTTGTCATTTTCGACCTAAAGTATATAAAAGAGTGATCTCAAATATAATTCTCAAATTAAAAATGATAAATTTCGATCTCTTTTTGCTTAATATTTATTTTTATCATTGACTAAATGTCTCTGTCGATATGTGTGTGTGTGTGTGTATTTTGAAACCCAACAATAAGAATACTTTTTGATCAAAATTAATAATAAATATCTCCTTGATATAAATAGTAATTCATTTTTGATAAAATTTTTACTTTTTTCAAATTAAAATTTGTCATTTTCGACCACAGGGTATATAAAAAGTGAATCTCAAATATAAATTCAAATTAAAAATGATAAATTTCGATCTCTTTTTACTTAATATTTATTTTTATCATTGACTAAATGTCTCTGTCGATGTGTGTGTGTGTGTGTGTGTGTGTATTTAAACCAACAATAGAATACTTTTGATCAAGGTAGTAATTAAAATATCTCCTTGATATAAATAGTAATTCATTTTTGATAAAATTTTTACTTTTTCAAATTAAAATTTGTCATTTTCGACCACAGGGTATATAAAGAGTGAATCTCAAATATAAATTCAAATTAAAAATGATAAATTTCGATCTCTTTTTACTTAAAATTTATTTTTATCATTGACTAAATGTCTCTGTCGATGTGTGTGTGTGTGTGTGTGTATTTAAACCAACAATAGAATACATACTGATCAAAATTAGTAATTAAAAATATCTCCTTGATATAAATAGTAATTCATTTTGATAAAAATTTTTACTTTTTTCAAATTAAAATTTTGTCATTTCAACTTCCAGGGTATATAAAATTGAATCTCAAATATAAATTCAAATTAAATGATAAATTTCGATCTCTTTTGCTTAAAATTACTATCATTTTAAAATAATATGTCGATATTATTGAAACAATGTGTGTGTGTGTATTTAAAACCAACAATAGAATACTTTTGATCAAGGTAGTAATTAAAATATCTCCTTGATATAAATAGTAATTCATTTTTGATAAAATTTTTACTTTTTTCAAATTAAAATTTGTCATTTTCGACCACAGGGTATATAAAAGAGTGAATCTCAAATATAAATTCAAATTAAAAAATGATAAATTTCGATCTCTTTTTACTTAAAATTTATTTTTATCATTGACTAAATGTCTCTGTCGATGTGTGTGTGTGTGTGTGTGTATTTAAACCAACAATAGAATACTTTTGATCAAGGTAGTAATTAAAATATCTCCTTGATATAAATAGTAATTCATTTTTGATAAAATTTTTACTTTTTTCAAATTAAAATTTGTCATTTTCGACCACAGGGTATATAAAAGAGTGAATCTCAAATATAAATTCAAATTAAAAATGATAAATTTCGATCTCTTTTTACTTAATATTTATTTTTATCATTGACTAAATGTCTCTGTCGATGTGTGTGTGTGTGTGTGTGTGTATTTAAACCAACAATAGAATACTTTTGATCAAGGTAGTAATTAAAATATCTCCTTGATATAAATAGTAATTCATTTTTGATAAAATTTTACTTTTTTCAAATTAAAATTTGTCATTTTCGACCACAGGGTATATAAAAGAGTGAATCTCAAATATAAATTCAAATTAAAAAATGATAAATTTCGATCTCTTTTTTACTTAATATTTATTTTTATCATTGACTAAATGTCTCTGTCGATGTGTGTGTGTGTGTGTGTGTGTATTTAAACCAACAATAGAATACTTTTGATCAAGGTAGTAATTAAAATATCTCCTTGATATAAATAGTAATTCATTTTTGATAAAATTTTTACTTTTTTCAAATTAAAATTTGTCATTTTCGACCACAGGGTATATAAAGAGTGAATCTCAAATATAAATTCAAATTAAAAATGATAAATTTCGATCTCTTTTTACTTAAAATTTATTTTTATCATTGACTAAATGTCTCTGTCGATGTGTGTGTGTGTGTGTGTGTATTTAAACCAACAATAGAATACTTTTGATCAAGGTAGTAATTAAAATATCTCCTTGATATAAATAGTAATTCATTTTTGATAAAATTTTTACTTTTTTCAAATTAAAATTTGTCATTTTCGACCACAGGGTATATAAAAGAGTGAATCTCAAATATAAATTCAAATTAAAAATGATAGAATTTCGATCTCTTTTTATATCAAGGAGATATTTTAATTACTACCTTGATCAAAAGTATTCTATTGTTGGTTTAAATACACACACACACACACACACATCGACAGAGACATTTAGTCAATGATAAAAATAAATATTAAGTAAAAAGAGATCGAAATTTATCATTTTTAATTTGAATTTATATTTGAGATTCACTCTTTTATATACCCTGTGGTCGAAAATGACAAATTTTAATTTGAAAAAAGTAAAAATTTTATCAAAAATGAATTACTATTTATATCAAGGAGATATTTTAATTACTACCTTGATCAAAAGTATTCTATTGTTGGTTTAAATACACACACACACACACACACATCGACAGAGACATTTAGTCAATGATAAAAATAAATATTAAGTAAAAAGAGATCGAAATTTATCATTTTTAATTTGAATTTATATTTGAGATTCACTTTTTATATACCCTGTGGTCGAAAATGACAAATTTTAATTTGAAAAAAGTAAAAATTTTATCAAAAATGAATTACTATTTATATCAAGGAGATATTTTAATTACTACCTTGATCAAAAGTATTCTATTGTTGGTTTAAATACACACACACACACACACACATCGACAGAGACATTTAGTCAATGATAAAAATAAATTTTAAGTAAAAAGAGATCGAAATTTATCATTTTTAATTTGAATTTATATTTGAGATTCACTCTTTTATATACCCTGTGGTCGAAAATGACAAATTTTAATTTGAAAAAGTAAAAATTTTATCAAAAATGAATTACTATTTATATCAAGGAGATATTTTAATTACTACCTTGATCAAAAGTATTCTATTGTTGGTTTAAATACACACACACACACACACACATCGACAGAGACATTTAGTCAATGATAAAAATAAATTTTAAGTAAAAAGAGATCGAAATTTATCATTTTTAATTTGAATTTATATTTGAGATTCACTCTTTTATATACCCTGTGGTCGAAAATGACAAATTTTAATTTGAAAAAAGTAAAAATTTTATCAAAAATGAATTACTATTTATATCAAGGAGATATTTTAATTACTACCTTGATCAAAAGTATTCTATTGTTGGTTTAAATACACACACACACACACACACATCGACAGAGACATTTAGTCAATGATAAAAATAAATTTTAAGTAAAAAGAGATCGAAATTTATCATTTTTAATTTGAATTTATATTTGAGATTCACTCTTTTATATACCCTGTGGTCGAAAATGACAAATTTTAATTTGAAAAAAGTAAAAATTTTATCAAAAATGAATTACTATTTATATCAAGGAGATATTTTAATTACTACCTTGATCAAAAGTATTCTATTGTTGGTTTAAATACACACACACACACACACACATCGACAGAGACATTTAGTCAATGATAAAAATAAATATTAAGTAAAAAGAGATCGAAATTTATCATTTTTAATTTGAATTTATATTTGAGATTCACTCTTTTATATACCCTGTGGTCGAAAATGACAAATTTTAATTTGAAAAAGTAAAAATTTTATCAAAAATGAATTACTATTTATATCAAGGAGATATTTTAATTACTACCTTGATCAAAAGTATTCTATTGTTGGTTTAAATACACACACACACACACACACATCGACAGAGACATTTAGTCAATGATAAAAATAAATTTTAAGTAAAAAGAGATCGAAATTTATCATTTTTAATTTGAATTTATATTTGAGATTCACTCTTTTATATACCCTGTGGTCGAAAATGACAAATTTTAATTTGAAAAAAGTAAAAATTTTATCAAAAATGAATTACTATTTATATCAAGGAGATATTTTAATTACAAAAATGAATTACTATTTATATCAAGGAGATATTTTAATTACTACCTTGATCAATAGTATTCTATTGTTTGTTTAAATAGACACATACACATCGACAGAGACATTTAGTCAATGATCAAAATAAATATTAAGTAAAAAGAGATCGAAATTTATCATTTTTAATTTGAATTTATATTTGAGATTCACTTTTATATACCCTGTGGTCGAAAATGACAAATTTTAATTTGAAAAAAGTAAAAATTTTATCAAAAATGAATTACTATTTATATCAAGGAGATATTTTAATTACTACCTTGATCAAAAGTATTCTATTGTTGGTTTAAATACACACACACACACACACACACATCGACAGAGACATTTAGTCAATGATAAAAATAAATATTAAGTAAAAAGAGATCGAAATTTATCATTTTTAATTTGAATTTATATTTGAGATTCACTTTTTATATACCCTGTGGTCGAAAATGACAAATTTTAATTTGAAAAAAGTAAAAATTTTATCAAAAATGAATTACTATTTATATCAAGGAGATATTTTAATTACTACCTTGATCAAAAGTATTCTATTGTTGGTTTAAATACACACACACACACACACACATCGACAGAGACATTTAGTCAATGATAAAAATAAATATTAAGTAAAAAGAGATCGAAATTTATCATTTTTAATTTGAATTTATATTTGAGATTCACTCTTTTATATACCCTGTGGTCGAAAATGACAAATTTTAATTTGAAAAAAGTAAAAATTTTATCAAAAATGAATTACTATTTATATCAAGGAGATATTTTAATTACTACCTTGATCAAAAGTATTCTATTGTTGGTTTAAATACACACACACACACACACACATCGACAGAGACATTTAGTCAATGATAAAAATAAATTTTAAGTAAAAAGAGATCGAAATTTATCATTTTTAATTTGAATTTATATTTGAGATTCACTCTTTTATATACCCTGTGGTCGAAAATGACAAATTTTAATTTGAAAAAAGTAAAAATTTTATCAAAAATGAATTACTATTTATATCAAGGAGATATTTTAATTACTACCTTGATCAAAAAGTATTCTATTGTTGGTTTAAATACACACACACACACACACACATCGACAGAGACATTTAGTCAATGATAAAAATAAATTTTAAGTAAAAAGAGATCGAAATTTATCATTTTTAATTTGAATTTATATTTGAGATTCACTCTTTTTATATACCCTGTGGTCGAAAATGACAAATTTTAATTTGAAAAAAGTAAAAATTTTATCAAAAATGAATTACTATTTATATCAAGGAGATATTTTAATTACTACCTTGATCAAAAGTATTCTATTGTTGGTTTAAATACACACACACACACACACACATCGACAGAGACATTTAGTCAATGATAAAAATAAATTTTAAGTAAAAAGAGATCGAAATTTATCATTTTTAATTTGAATTTATATTTGAGATTCACTCTTTTATATACCCTGTGGTCGAAAATGACAAATTTTAATTTGAAAAAAGTAAAATTTTA
>JALMQS010000096.1:370939-460380 GCA_024734495.1 Forficula auricularia | reverse complement strand
TCGACAGAGACATTTAGTCAATGATAAAAATAAATATTAAGTAAAAAGAGATCGAAATTTATCATTTTTAATTTGAATTTATATTTGAGATTCACTCTTTTATATACCCTGTGGTCGAAAATGACAAATTTTAATTTGAAAAAAGTAAAAATTTTATCAAAAATGAATTACTATTTATATCAAGGAGATATTTTAATTACTACCTTGATCAAAAGTATTCTATTGTTGGTTTAAATACACACACACACACACACACATCGACAGAGACATTTAGTCAATGATAAAAATAAATTTTAAGTAAAAAGAGATCGAAATTTATCATTTTTAATTTGAATTTATATTTGAGATTCACTCTTTTTATATACCCTGTGGTCGAAAATGACAAATTTTAATTTGAAAAAAGTAAAAATTTTATCAAAAATGAATTACTATTTATATCAAGGAGATATTTTAATTACTACCTTGATCAAAAGTATTCTATTGTTGGTTTAAATACACACACACACACACACACACATCGACAGAGACATTTAGTCAATGATAAAAATAAATATTAAGTAAAAAGAGATCGAAATTTATCATTTTTAATTTGAATTTATATTTGAGATTCACTCTTTTATATACCCTGTGGTCGAAAATGACAAATTTTAATTTGAAAAAAAGTAAAAATTTTATCAAAAATGAATTACTATTTATATCAAGGAGATATTTTAATTACTACCTTGATCAAAAGTATTCTATTGTTGGTTTAAATACACACACACACACACACACATCGACAGAGACATTTAGTCAATGATAAAAATAAATATTAAGTAAAAAGAGATCGAAATTTATCATTTTTAATTTGAATTTATATTTGAGATTCACTCTTTTATATACCCTGTGGTCGAAAATGACAAATTTTAATTTGAAAAAAGTAAAAATTTTATCAAAAATGAATTACTATTTATATCAAGGAGATATTTTAATTACTACCTTGATCAAAAGTATTCTATTGTTGGTTTAAATACACACACACACACACACACATCGACAGAGACATTTAGTCAATGATAAAAATAAATTTTAAGTAAAAAAGAGATCGAAATTTATCATTTTTAATTTGAATTTATATTTGAGATTCACTCTTTTATATACCCTGTGGTCGAAAATGACAAATTTTAATTTGAAAAAAGTAAAAATTTTATCAAAAATGAATTACTATTTATATCAAGGAGATATTTTAATTACTACCTTGATCAAAAGTATTCTATTGTTGGTTTAAATACACACACACACACACACACATCGACAGAGACATTTAGTCAATGATAAAAATAAATTTTAAGTAAAAAGAGATCGAAATTTATAATTTTTAATTTGAATTTATATTTGAGATTCACTCTTTTATATACCCTGTGGTCGAAAATGACAAATTTTAATTTGAAAAAAGTAAAAATTTTATCAAAAATGAATTACTATTTATATCAAGGAGATATTTTAATTACTACCTTGATCAAAAGTATTCTATTGTTGGTTTAAATACACACACACACACACACACATCGACAGAGACATTTAGTCAATGATAAAAATAAATATTAAGTAAAAAGAGATCGAAATTTATCATTTTTAATTTGAATTTATATTTGAGATTCACTCTTTTATATACCCTGTGGTCGAAAATGACAAATTTTAATTTGAAAAAAGTAAAAATTTTATCAAAAATGAATTACTATTTATATCAAGGAGATATTTTAATTACTACCTTGATCAAAAGTATTCTATTGTTGGTTTAAATACACACACACACACACACACATCGACAGAGACATTTAGTCAATGATAAAAATAAATTTTAAGTAAAAAGAGATCGAAATTTATCATTTTTAATTTGAATTTATATTTGAGATTCACTCTTTTATATACCCTGTGGTCGAAAATGACAAATTTTAATTTGAAAAAAAGTAAAAATTTTATCAAAAATGAATTACTATTTATATCAAGGAGATATTTTAATTACTACCTTGATCAAAAGTATTCTATTGTTGGTTTAAATACACACACACACACACACACACATCGACAGAGACATTTAGTCAATGATAAAAATAAATTTTAAGTAAAAAGAGATCGAAATTTATCATTTTTAATTTGAATTTATATTTGAGATTCACTCTTTTATATACCCTGTGGTCGAAAATGACAAATTTTAATTTGAAAAAAGTAAAAATTTTATCAAAAATGAATTACTATTTATATCAAGGAGATATTTTAATTACTACCTTGATCAAAAGTATTCTATTGTTGGTTTAAATACACACACACACACACACACATCGACAGAGACATTTAGTCAATGATAAAAATAAATTTTAAGTAAAAAGAGATCGAAATTTATCATTTTTAATTTGAATTTATATTTGAGATTCACTCTTTTATATACCCTGTGGTCGAAAATGACAAATTTTAATTTGAAAAAAGTAAAAATTTTATCAAAAATGAATTACTATTTATATCAAGGAGATATTTTAATTACTACCTTGATCAAAAGTATTCTATTGTTGGTTTAAATACACACACACACACACACACATCGACAGAGACATTTAGTCAATGATAAAAATAAATATTAAGTAAAAAGAGATCGAAATTTATCATTTTTAATTTGAATTTATATTTGAGATTCACTCTTTTATATACCCTGTGGTCGAAAATGACAAATTTTAATTTGAAAAAAAGTAAAAATTTTATCAAAAATGAATTACTATTTATATCAAGGAGATATTTTAATTACTACCTTGATCAAAAGTATTCTATTGTTGGTTTAAATACACACACACACACACACACATCGACAGAGACATTTAGTCAATGATAAAAATAAATATTAAGTAAAAAGAGATCGAAATTTATCATTTTTAATTTGAATTTATATTTGAGATTCACTCTTTTATATACCCTGTGGTCGAAAATGACAAATTTTAATTTGAAAAAAAGTAAAAATTTTATCAAAAATGAATTACTATTTATATCAAGGAGATATTTTAATTACTACCTTGATCAAAAGTATTCTATTGTTGGTTTAAATACACACACACACACACACACATCGACAGAGACATTTAGTCAATGATAAAAATAAATTTTAAGTAAAAAGAGATCGAAATTTATCATTTTTAATTTGAATTTATATTTGAGATTCACTCTTTTATATACCCTGTGGTCGAAAATGACAAATTTTAATTTGAAAAAAAGTAAAAATTTTATCAAAAATGAATTACTATTTATATCAAGGAGATATTTTAATTACTACCTTGATCAAAAGTATTCTATTGTTGGTTTAAATACACACACACACACACACACATCGACAGAGACATTTAGTCAATGATAAAAATAAATATTAAGTAAAAAGAGATCGAAATTTATCATTTTTAATTTGAATTTATATTTGAGATTCACTCTTTTATATACCCTGTGGTCGAAAATGACAAATTTTAATTTGAAAAAGTAAAAATTTTATCAAAAATGAATTACTATTTATATCAAGGAGATATTTTAATTACTACCTTGATCAAAAGTATTCTATTGTTGGTTTAAATACACACACACACACACACACATCGACAGAGACATTTAGTCAATGATAAAAATAAATTTTAAGTAAAAAGAGATCGAAATTTATCATTTTTAATTTGAATTTATATTTGAGATTCACTCTTTTATATACCCTGTGGTCGAAAATGACAAATTTTAATTTGAAAAAAAGTAAAAATTTTATCAAAAATGAATTACTATTTATATCAAGGAGATATTTTAATTACTACCTTGATCAAAAGTATTCTATTGTTGGTTTAAATACACACACACACACACACACATCGACAGAGACATTTAGTCAATGATAAAAATAAATTTTAAGTAAAAAGAGATCGAAATTTATCATTTTTAATTTGAATTTATATTTGAGATTCACTCTTTTATATACCCTGTGGTCGAAAATGACAAATTTTAATTTGAAAAAAGTAAAAATTTTATCAAAAATGAATTACTATTTATATCAAGGAGATATTTTAATTACTACCTTGATCAAAAGTATTCTATTGTTGGTTTAAATACACACACACACACACACACATCGACAGAGACATTTAGTCAATGATAAAAATAAATTTTAAGTAAAAGAGATCGAAATTTATCATTTTTAATTTGAATTTATATTTGAGATTCACTCTTTTATATACCCTGTGGTCGAAAATGACAAATTTTAATTTGAAAAAGTAAAAATTTTATCAAAAATGAATTACTATTTATATCAAGGAGATATTTTAATTACTACCTTGATCAAAAGTATTCTATTGTTGGTTTAAATACACACACACACACACACACATCGACAGAGACATTTAGTCAATGATAAAAATAAATTTTAAGTAAAAAGAGATCGAAATTTATCATTTTTAATTTGAATTTATATTTGAGATTCACTCTTTTATATACCCTGTGGTCGAAAATGACAAATTTTAATTTGAAAAAAGTAAAAATTTTATCAAAAATGAATTACTATTTATATCAAGGAGATATTTTAATTACTACCTTGATCAAAAGTATTCTATTGTTGGTTTAAATACACACACACACACACACACACACATCGACAGAGACATTTAGTCAATGATAAAAATAAATTTTAAGTAAAAAGAGATCGAAATTTATCATTTTTAATTTGAATTTATATTTGAGATTCACTCTTTTATATACCCTGTGGTCGAAAATGACAAATTTTAATTTGAAAAAAAGTAAAAATTTTATCAAAAATGAATTACTATTTATATCAAGGAGATATTTTAATTACTACCTTGATCAAAAGTATTCTATTGTTGGTTTAAATACACACACACACACACACACATCGACAGAGACATTTAGTCAATGATAAAAATAAATATTAAGTAAAAAGAGATCGAAATTTATCATTTTTAATTTGAATTTATATTTGAGATTCACTCTTTTATATACCCTGTGGTCGAAAATGACAAATTTTAATTTGAAAAAAAGTAAAAATTTTATCAAAAATGAATTACTATTTATATCAAGGAGATATTTTAATTACTACCTTGATCAAAAGTATTCTATTGTTGGTTTAAATACACACACACACACACACACATCGACAGAGACATTTAGTCAATGATAAAAATAAATTTTAAGTAAAAAAGAGATCGAAATTTATCATTTTTAATTTGAATTTATATTTGAGATTCACTCTTTTATATACCCTGTGGTCGAAAATGACAAATTTTAATTTGAAAAAAGTAAAAATTTTATCAAAAATGAATTACTATTTATATCAAGGAGATATTTTAATTACTACCTTGATCAAAAGTATTCTATTGTTGGTTTAAATACACACACACACACACACACACATCGACAGAGACATTTAGTCAATGATAAAAATAAATTTTAAGTAAAAAAGAGATCGAAATTTATCATTTTTAATTTGAATTTATATTTGAGATTCACTCTTTTATATACCCTGTGGTCGAAAATGACAAATTTTAATTTGAAAAAGTAAAAATTTTATCAAAAATGAATTACTATTTATATCAAGGAGATATTTTAATTACTACCTTGATCAAAAGTATTTATATCAAGGAGATATTTTAATTACTACCTTGATCAAAAGTATTCTATTGTTGGTTTAAATACACACACACACACACACACATCGACAGAGACATTTAGTCAATGATAAAAATAAATTTTAAGTAAAAAGAGATCGAAATTTATCATTTTTAATTTGAATTTATATTTGAGATTCACTCTTTTATATACCCTGTGGTCGAAAATGACAAATTTTAATTTGAAAAAAGTAAAAATTTTATCAAAAATGAATTACTATTTATATCAAGGAGATATTTTAATTACTACCTTGATCAAAAGTATTCTATTGTTGGTTTAAATACACACACACACACACACACACATCGACAGAGACATTTAGTCAATGATAAAAATAAATTTTAAGTAAAAAGAGATCGAAATTTATCATTTTTAATTTGAATTTATATTTGAGATTCACTCTTTTATATACCCTGTGGTCGAAAATGACAAATTTTAATTTGAAAAAAGTAAAATTTTATCAAAAATGAATTACTATTTATATCAAGGAGATATTTTAATTACTACCTTGATCAAAAGTATTCTATTGTTGGTTTAAATACACACACACACACACACACATCGACAGAGACATTTAGTCAATGATAAAAATAAATTTTAAGTAAAAAGAGATCGAAATTTATCATTTTTAATTTGAATTTATATTTGAGATTCACTCTTTTATATACCCTGTGGTCGAAAATGACAAATTTTAATTTGAAAAAAGTAAAAATTTTATCAAAAATGAATTACTATTTATATCAAGGAGATATTTTAATTACTACCTTGATCTACCTTGATCAAAAGTATTCTATTGTTGGTTTAAATACACACACACACACACACACATCGACAGAGACATTTAGTCAATGATAAAAATAAATTTTAAGTAAAAAGAGATCGAAATTTATAATTTTTAATTTGAATTTATATTTGAGATTCACTCTTTTATATACCCTGTGGTCGAAAATGACAAATTTTAATTTGAAAAAAGTAAAAATTTTATCAAAAATGAATTACTATTTATATCAAGGAGATATTTTAATTACTACCTTGATCAAAAGTATTCTATTGTTGGTTTAAATACACACACACACACACACACATCGACAGAGACATTTAGTCAATGATAAAAATAAATTTTAAGTAAAAAAGAGATCGAAATTTATCATTTTTAATTTGAATTTATATTTGAGATTCACTCTTTTATATACCCTGTGGTCGAAAATGACAAATTTTAATTTGAAAAAAGTAAAAATTTTATCAAAAATGAATTACTATTTATATCAAGGAGATATTTTAATTACTACCTTGATCAAAAGTATTCTATTGTTGGTTTAAATACACACACACACACACACACACATCGACAGAGACATTTAGTCAATGATAAAAATAAATATTAAGTAAAAAAGAGATCGAAATTTATCATTTTTAATTTGAATTTATATTTGAGATTCACTCTTTTATATACCCTGTGGTCGAAAATGACAAATTTTAATTTGAAAAAAAGTAAAAATTTTATCAAAAATGAATTACTATTTATATCAAGGAGATATTTTAATTACTACCTTGATCAAAAGTATTCTATTGTTGGTTTAAATACACACACACACACACACACATCGACAGAGACATTTAGTCAATGATAAAAATAAATATTAAGTAAAAAGAGATCGAAATTTATCATTTTTAATTTGAATTTATATTTGAGATTCACTCTTTTATATACCCTGTGGTCGAAAATGACAAATTTTAATTTGAAAAAAGTAAAAAATTTTATCAAAAATGAATTACTATTTATATCAAGGAGATATTTTAATTACTACCTTGATCAAAAGTATTCTATTGTTGGTTTAAATACACACACACACACACACACATCGACAGAGACATTTAGTCAATGATAAAAATAAATTTTAAGTAAAAAGAGATCGAAATTTATCATTTTTAATTTGAATTTATATTTGAGATTCACTCTTTTATATACCCTGTGGTCGAAAATGACAAATTTTAATTTGAAAAAAGTAAAAATTTTATCAAAAATGAATTACTATTTATATCAAGGAGATATTTTAATTACTACCTTGATCAAAAGTATTCTATTGTTGGTTTAAATACACACACACACACACACACATCGACAGAGACATTTAGTCAATGATAAAAATAAATATTAAGTAAAAAGAGATCGAAATTTATCATTTTTAATTTGAATTTATATTTGAGATTCACTCTTTTATATACCCTGTGGTCGAAAATGACAAATTTTAATTTGAAAAAAGTAAAATTTTATCAAAAATGAATTACTATTTATATCAAGGAGATATTTTAATTACTACCTTGATCAAAAGTATTCTATTGTTGGTTTAAATACACACACACACACACACACATCGACAGAGACATTTAGTCAATGATAAAAATAAATTTTAAGTAAAAAGAGATCGAAATTTATCATTTTTAATTTGAATTTATATTTGAGATTCACTCTTTTATATACCCTGTGGTCGAAAATGACAAATTTTAATTTGAAAAAAGTAAAAATTTTATCAAAAATGAATTACTATTTATATCAAGGAGATATTTTAATTACTACCTTGATCAAAAGTATTCTATTGTTGGTTTAAATACACACACACACACACACACATCGACAGAGACATTTAGTCAATGATAAAAATAAATTTTAAGTAAAAGAGATCGAAATTTATCATTTTTAATTTGAATTTATATTTGAGATTCACTCTTTTATATACCCTGTGGTCGAAAATGACAAATTTTAATTTGAAAAAAGTAAAAATTTTATCAAAAATGAATTACTATTTATATCAAGGAGATATTTTAATTACTACCTTGATCAAAAGTATTCTATTGTTGGTTTAAATACACACACACACACACACACACATCGACAGAGACATTTAGTCAATGATAAAAATAAATATTAAGTAAAAAGAGATCGAAATTTATCATTTTTAATTTGAATTTATATTTGAGATTCACTCTTTTATATACCCTGTGGTCGAAAATGACAAATTTTAATTTGAAAAAAAGTAAAAATTTTATCAAAAATGAATTACTATTTATATCAAGGAGATATTTTAATTACTACCTTGATCAAAAGTATTCTATTGTTGGTTTAAATACACACACACACACACACACATCGACAGAGACATTTAGTCAATGATAAAAATAAATATTAAGTAAAAAGAGATCGAAATTTATCATTTTTAATTTGAATTTATATTTGAGATTCACTCTTTTATATACCCTGTGGTCGAAAATGACAAATTTTAATTTGAAAAAAGTAAAAATTTTATCAAAAATGAATTACTATTTATATCAAGGAGATATTTTAATTACTACCTTGATCAAAAGTATTCTATTGTTGGTTTAAATACACACACACACACACACACATCGACAGAGACATTTAGTCAATGATAAAAATAAATATTAAGTAAAAAGAGATCGAAATTTATCATTTTTAATTTGAATTTATATTTGAGATTCACTCTTTTATATACCCTGTGGTCGAAAATGACAAATTTTAATTTGAAAAAAGTAAAAATTTTATCAAAAATGAATTACTATTTATATCAAGGAGATATTTTAATTACTACCTTGATCAAAAGTATTCTATTGTTGGTTTAAATACACACACACACACACACACACATCGACAGAGACATTTAGTCAATGATAAAAATAAATTTTAAGTAAAAAGAGATCGAAATTTATCATTTTTAATTTGAATTTATATTTGAGATTCACTCTTTTATATACCCTGTGGTCGAAAATGACAAATTTTAATTTGAAAAAGTAAAATTTTATCAAAAATGAATTACTATTTATATCAAGGAGATATTTTAATTACTACCTTGATCAAAAGTATTCTATTGTTGGTTTAAATACACACACACACACACACACACATCGACAGAGACATTTAGTCAATGATAAAAATAAATATTAAGTAAAAAGAGATCGAAATTTATCATTTTTAATTTGAATTTATATTTGAGATTCACTCTTTTATATACCCTGTGGTCGAAAATGACAAATTTTAATTTGAAAAAAGTAAAAATTTTATCAAAAATGAATTACTATTTATATCAAGGAGATATTTTAATTACTACCTTGATCAAAAGTATTCTATTGTTGGTTTAAATACACACACACACACACACACATCGACAGAGACATTTAGTCAATGATAAAAATAAATTTTAAGTAAAAGAGATCGAAATTTATCATTTTTAATTTGAATTTATATTTGAGATTCACTCTTTTATATACCCTGTGGTCGAAAATGACAAATTTTAATTTGAAAAAAGTAAAAATTTTATCAAAAATGAATTACTATTTATATCAAGGAGATATTTTAATTACTACCTTGATCAAAAGTATTCTATTGTTGGTTTAAATACACACACACACACACACACATCGACAGAGACATTTAGTCAATGATAAAAATAAATTTTAAGTAAAAAGAGATCGAAATTTATCATTTTTAATTTGAATTTATATTTGAGATTCACTCTTTTATATACCCTGTGGTCGAAAATGACAAATTTTAATTTGAAAAAAGTAAAAATTTTATCAAAAATGAATTACTATTTATATCAAGGAGATATTTTAATTACTACCTTGATCAAAAAGTATTCTATTGTTGGTTTAAATACACACACACACACACACACATCGACAGAGACATTTAGTCAATGATAAAAATAAATTTTAAGTAAAAAGAGATCGAAATTTATCATTTTTAATTTGAATTTATATTTGAGATTCACTCTTTTATATACCCTGTGGTCGAAAATGACAAATTTTAATTTGAAAAAAGTAAAAATTTTATCAAAAATGAATTACTATTTATATCAAGGAGATATTTTAATTACTACCTTGATCAAAAGTATTCTATTGTTGGTTTAAATACACACACACACACACACACATCGACAGAGACATTTAGTCAATGATAAAAATAAATTTTAAGTAAAAAAGAGATCGAAATTTATCATTTTAATTTGAATTTATATTTGAGATTCACTCTTTTATATACCCTGTGGTCGAAAATGACAAATTTTAATTTGAAAAAAGTAAAAATTTTATCAAAAATGAATTACTATTTATATCAAGGAGATATTTTAATTACTACCTTGATCAAAAGTATTCTATTGTTGGTTTAAATACACACACACACACACACACATCGACAGAGACATTTAGTCAATGATAAAAATAAATTTTAAGTAAAAAGAGATCGAAATTTATCATTTTTAATTTGAATTTATATTTGAGATTCACTCTTTTATATACCCTGTGGTCGAAAATGACAAATTTTAATTTGAAAAAAGTAAAAATTTTATCAAAAATGAATTACTATTTATATCAAGGAGATATTTTAATTACTACCTTGATCAAAAGTATTCTATTGTTGGTTTAAATACACACACACACACACACACATCGACAGAGACATTTAGTCAATGATAAAAATAAATTTTAAGTAAAAAGAGATCGAAATTTATCATTTTAATTTGAATTTATATTTGAGATTCACTCTTTTATATACCCTGTGGTCGAAAATGACAAATTTTAATTTGAAAAAAGTAAAAATTTTATCAAAAATGAATTACTATTTATATCAAGGAGATATTTTAATTACTACCTTGATCAAAAGTATTCTATTGTTGGTTTAAATACACACACACACACACACACACATCGACAGAGACATTTAGTCAATGATAAAAATAAATATTAAGTAAAAAGAGATCGAAATTTATCATTTTTAATTTGAATTTATATTTGAGATTCACTCTTTTATATACCCTGTGGTCGAAAATGACAAATTTTAATTTGAAAAAAGTAAAAATTTTATCAAAAATGAATTACTATTTATATCAAGGAGATATTTTAATTACTACCTTGATCAAAGTATTCTATTGTTGGTTTAAATACACACACACACACACACACATCGACAGAGACATTTAGTCAATGATAAAAATAAATTTTAAGTAAAAAGAGATCGAAATTTATCATTTTTAATTTGAATTTATATTTGAGATTCACTCTTTTATATACCCTGTGGTCGAAAATGACAAATTTTAATTTGAAAAAAGTAAAAAATTTTATCAAAAATGAATTACTATTTATATCAAGGAGATATTTTAATTACTACCTTGATCAAAAGTATTCTATTGTTGGTTTAAATACACACACACACACACACACATCGACAGAGACATTTAGTCAATGATAAAAATAAATTTTAAGTAAAAAGAGATCGAAATTTATCATTTTTAATTTGAATTTATATTTGAGATTCACTCTTTTATATACCCTGTGGTCGAAAATGACAAATTTTAATTTGAAAAAAGTAAAAATTTTATCAAAAATGAATTACTATTTATATCAAGGAGATATTTTAATTACTACCTTGATCAAAAGTATTCTATTGTTGGTTTAAATACACACACACACACACACACACATCGACAGAGACATTTAGTCAATGATAAAAATAAATATTAAGTAAAAAGAGATCGAAATTTATCATTTTTAATTTGAATTTATATTTGAGATTCACTCTTTTATATACCCTGTGGTCGAAAATGACAAATTTTAATTTGAAAAAAGTAAAATTTTATCAAAAATGAATTACTATTTATATCAAGGAGATATTTTAATTACTACCTTGATCAAAAGTATTCTATTGTTGGTTTAAATACACACACACACACACACACATCGACAGAGACATTTAGTCAATGATAAAAATAAATATTAAGTAAAAAAGAGATCGAAATTTATCATTTTTAATTTGAATTTATATTTGAGATTCACTCTTTTATATACCCTGTGGTCGAAAATGACAAATTTTAATTTGAAAAAAGTAAAAATTTTATCAAAAAATGAATTACTATTTATATCAAGGAGATATTTTAATTACTACCTTGATCAAAAGTATTCTATTGTTGGTTTAAATACACACACACACACACACACATCGACAGAGACATTTAGTCAATGATAAAAATAAATATTAAGTAAAAAGAGATCGAAATTTATCATTTTTAATTTGAATTTATATTTGAGATTCACTCTTTTATATACCCTGTGGTCGAAAATGACAAATTTTAATTTGAAAAAAGTAAAAATTTTATCAAAAATGAATTACTATTTATATCAAGGAGATATTTTAATTACTACCTTGATCAAAAGTATTCTATTGTTGGTTTAAATACACACACACACACACACACACATCGACAGAGACATTTAGTCAATGATAAAAATAAATTTTAAGTAAAAAAGAGATCGAAATTTATCATTTTTAATTTGAATTTATATTTGAGATTCACTCTTTTATATACCCTGTGGTCGAAAATGACAAATTTTAATTTGAAAAAAGTAAAAATTTTATCAAAAATGAATTACTATTTATATCAAGGAGATATTTTAATTACTACCTTGATCAAAAGTATTCTATTGTTGGTTTAAATACACACACACACACACACACATCGACAGAGACATTTAGTCAATGATAAAAATAAATTTTAAGTAAAAAGAGATCGAAATTTATCATTTTTAATTTGAATTTATATTTGAGATTCACTCTTTTATATACCCTGTGGTCGAAAATGACAAATTTTTAATTTGAAAAAAGTAAAAATTTTATCAAAAATGAATTACTATTTATATCAAGGAGATATTTTAATTACTACCTTGATCAAAAGTATTCTATTGTTGGTTTAAATACACACACACACACACACACATCGACAGAGACATTTAGTCAATGATAAAAATAAATTTTAAGTAAAAAGAGATCGAAATTTATCATTTTTAATTTGAATTTATATTTGAGATTCACTCTTTTATATACCCTGTGGTCGAAAATGACAAATTTTAATTTGAAAAAAGTAAAAATTTTATCAAAAATGAATTACTATTTATATCAAGGAGATATTTTAATTACTACCTTGATCAAAAGTATTCTATTGTTGGTTTAAATACACACACACACACACACACACATCGACAGAGACATTTAGTCAATGATAAAAATAAATATTAAGTAAAGAGATCGAAATTTATCATTTTTAATTTGAATTTATATTTGAGATTCACTCTTTTATATACCCTGTGGTCGAAAATGACAAATTTTAATTTGAAAAAAGTAAAAATTTTATCAAAAATGAATTACTATTTATATCAAGGAGATATTTTAATTACTACCTTGATCAAAAGTATTCTATTGTTGGTTTAAATACACACACACACACACACACATCGACAGAGACATTTAGTCAATGATAAAAATAAATATTAAGTAAAAAGAGATCGAAATTTATCATTTTTAATTTGAATTTATATTTGAGATTCACTCTTTTATATACCCTGTGGTCGAAAATGACAAATTTTAATTTGAAAAAAGTAAAAATTTTATCAAAAATGAATTACTATTTATATCAAGGAGATATTTTAATTACTACCTTGATCAAAAGTATTCTATTGTTGGTTTAAATACACACACACACACACACACATCGACAGAGACATTTAGTCAATGATAAAAATAAATTTTAAGTAAAAAGAGATCGAAATTTATCATTTTTAATTTGAATTTATATTTGAGATTCACTCTTTTATATACCCTGTGGTCGAAAATGACAAATTTTAATTTGAAAAAGTAAAAATTTTATCAAAAATGAATTACTATTTATATCAAGGAGATATTTTAATTACTACCTTGATCAAAAGTATTCTATTGTTGGTTTAAATACACACACACACACACACACATCGACAGAGACATTTAGTCAATGATAAAAATAAATTTTAAGTAAAAAGAGATCGAAATTTATAATTTTTAATTTGAATTTATATTTGAGATTCACTCTTTTATATACCCTGTGGTCGAAAATGACAAATTTTAATTTGAAAAAAGTAAAAATTTTATCAAAAATGAATTACTATTTATATCAAGGAGATATTTTAATTACTACCTTGATCAAAAGTATTCTATTGTTGGTTTAAATACACACACACACACACACACATCGACAGAGACATTTAGTCAATGATAAAAATAAATATTAAGTAAAGAGATCGAAATTTATCATTTTTAATTTGAATTTATATTTGAGATTCACTCTTTTATATACCCTGTGGTCGAAAATGACAAATTTTAATTTGAAAAAAGTAAAAATTTTATCAAAAATGAATTACTATTTATATCAAGGAGATATTTTAATTACTACCTTGATCAAAAGTATTCTATTGTTGGTTTAAATACACACACACACACACACACATCGACAGAGACATTTAGTCAATGATAAAAATAAATTTTAAGTAAAAAGAGATCGAAATTTATCATTTTTAATTTGAATTTATATTTGAGATTCACTCTTTTATATACCCTGTGGTCGAAAATGACAAATTTTAATTTGAAAAAAGTAAAAATTTTATCAAAAATGAATTACTATTTATATCAAGGAGATATTTTAATTACTACCTTGATCAAAAAGTATTCTATTGTTGGTTTAAATACACACACACACACACACACATCGACAGAGACATTTAGTCAATGATAAAAATAAATATTAAGTAAAAAGAGATCGAAATTTATCATTTTTAATTTGAATTTATATTTGAGATTCACTCTTTTATATACCCTGTGGTCGAAAATGACAAATTTTAATTTGAAAAAAGTAAAATTTTATCAAAAATGAATTACTATTTATATCAAGGAGATATTTTAATTACTACCTTGATCAAAAGTATTCTATTGTTGGTTTAAATACACACACACACACACACACATCGACAGAGACATTTAGTCAATGATAAAAATAAATTTTAAGTAAAAAAGAGATCGAAATTTATAATTTTTAATTTGAATTTATATTTGAGATTCACTCTTTTATATACCCTGTGGTCGAAAATGACAAATTTTAATTTGAAAAAAGTAAAAATTTTATCAAAAATGAATTACTATTTATATCAAGGAGATATTTTAATTACTACCTTGATCAAAAGTATTCTATTGTTGGTTTAAATACACACACACACACACACACATCGACAGAGACATTTAGTCAATGATAAAAATAAATTTTAAGTAAAAAAGAGATCGAAATTTATCATTTTTAATTTGAATTTATATTTGAGATTCACTCTTTTATATACCCTGTGGTCGAAAATGACAAATTTTAATTTGAAAAAGTAAAAATTTTATCAAAAATGAATTACTATTTATATCAAGGAGATATTTTAATTACTACCTTGATCAAAAGTATTCTATTGTTGGTTTAAATACACACACACACACACACACATCGACAGAGACATTTAGTCAATGATAAAAATAAATTTTAAGTAAAAAGAGATCGAAATTTATCATTTTTAATTTGAATTTATATTTGAGATTCACTCTTTTATATACCCTGTGGTCGAAAATGACAAATTTTAATTTGAAAAAAGTAAAAATTTTATCAAAAATGAATTACTATTTATATCAAGGAGATATTTTAATTACTACCTTGATCAAAAGTATTCTATTGTTGGTTTAAATACACACACACACACACACACATCGACAGAGACATTTAGTCAATGATAAAAATAAATATTAAGTAAAAAGAGATCGAAATTTATCATTTTTAATTTGAATTTATATTTGAGATTCACTCTTTTATATACCCTGTGGTCGAAAATGACAAATTTTAATTTGAAAAAAGTAAAAATTTTATCAAAAATGAATTACTATTTATATCAAGGAGATATTTTAATTACTACCTTGATCAAAAGTATTCTGAAATTTATCATTTTTAATTTGAATTTATATTTGAGATTCACTCTTTTATATACCCTGTGGTCGAAAATGACAAATTTTAATTTGAAAAAAAGTAAAAATTTTATCAAAAATGAATTACTATTTATATCAAGGAGATATTTTAATTACTACCTTGATCAAAAGTATTCTATTGTTGGTTTAAATACACACACACACACACACACATCGACAGAGACATTTAGTCAATGATAAAAATAAATATTAAGTAAAAAGAGATCGAAATTTATCATTTTTAATTTGAATTTATATTTGAGATTCACTCTTTTATATACCCTGTGGTCGAAAATGACAAATTTTAATTTGAAAAAAGTAAAATTTTATCAAAAATGAATTACTATTTATATCAAGGAGATATTTTAATTACTACCTTGATCAAAAGTATTCTATTGTTGGTTTAAATACACACACACACACACACACATCGACAGAGACATTTAGTCAATGATAAAAATAAATATTAAGTAAAAAGAGATCGAAATTTATCATTTTTAATTTGAATTTATATTTGAGATTCACTCTTTTATATACCCTGTGGTCGAAAATGACAAATTTTAATTTGAAAAAAGTAAAAATTTTATCAAAAATGAATTACTATTTATATCAAGGAGATATTTTAATTACTACCTTGATCAAAAGTATTCTATTGTTGGTTTAAATACACACACACACACACACACATCGACAGAGACATTTAGTCAATGATAAAAATAAATTTTAAGTAAAAAGAGATCGAAATTTATCATTTTTAATTTGAATTTATATTTGAGATTCACTCTTTTATATACCCTGTGGTCGAAAATGACAAATTTTAATTTGAAAAAAGTAAAAATTTTATCAAAAATGAATTACTATTTATATCAAGGAGATATTTTAATTACTACCTTGATCAAAAGTATTCTATTGTTGGTTTAAATACACACACACACACACACACATCGACAGAGACATTTAGTCAATGATAAAAATAAATATTAAGTAAAAAGAGATCGAAATTTATCATTTTTAATTTGAATTTATATTTGAGATTCACTCTTTTATATACCCTGTGGTCGAAAATGACAAATTTTAATTTGAAAAAAGTAAAAATTTTATCAAAAATGAATTACTATTTATATCAAGGAGATATTTTAATTACTACCTTGATCAAAAGTATTCTATTGTTGGTTTAAATACACACACACACACACACACACATCGACAGAGACATTTAGTCAATGATAAAAATAAATATTAAGTAAAAAGAGATCGAAATTTATCATTTTTAATTTGAATTTATATTTGAGATTCACTCTTTTATATACCCTGTGGTCGAAAATGACAAATTTTAATTTGAAAAAAGTAAAAATTTTATCAAAAATGAATTACTATTTATATCAAGGAGATATTTTAATTACTACCTTGATCAAAAGTATTCTATTGTTGGTTTAAATACACACACACACACACACACATCGACAGAGACATTTAGTCAATGATAAAAATAAATATTAAGTAAAAAGAGATCGAAATTTATAATTTTTAATTTGAATTTATATTTGAGATTCACTCTTTTATATACCCTGTGGTCGAAAATGACAAATTTTAATTTGAAAAAAAGTAAAAATTTTATCAAAAAATGAATTACTATTTATATCAAGGAGATATTTTAATTACTACCTTGATCAAAAGTATTCTATTGTTGGTTTAAATACACACACACACACACACACATCGACAGAGACATTTAGTCAATGATAAAAATAAATTTTAAGTAAAAAGAGATCGAAATTTATCATTTTTAATTTGAATTTATATTTGAGATTCACTCTTTTATATACCCTGTGGTCGAAAATGACAAATTTTAATTTGAAAAAAGTAAAAATTTTATCAAAAATGAATTACTATTTATATCAAGGAGATATTTTAATTACTACCTTGATCAAAAGTATTCTATTGTTGGTTTAAATACACACACACACACACACACACATCGACAGAGACATTTAGTCAATGATAAAAATAAATTTTAAGTAAAAAGAGATCGAAATTTATCATTTTTAATTTGAATTTATATTTGAGATTCACTCTTTTATATACCCTGTGGTCGAAAATGACAAATTTTAATTTGAAAAAAGTAAAAATTTTATCAAAAATGAATTACTATTTATATCAAGGAGATATTTTAATTACTACCTTGATCAAAAGTATTCTATTGTTGGTTTAAATACACACACACACACACACACATCGACAGAGACATTTAGTCAATGATAAAAATAAATATTAAGTAAAAAGAGATCGAAATTTATCATTTTTAATTTGAATTTATATTTGAGATTCACTCTTTTATATACCCTGTGGTCGAAAATGACAAATTTTAATTTGAAAAAAGTAAAATTTTATCAAAAATGAATTACTATTTATATCAAGGAGATATTTTAATTACTACCTTGATCAAAAGTATTCTATTGTTGGTTTAAATACACACACACACACACACACATCGACAGAGACATTTAGTCAATGATAAAAATAAATATTAAGTAAAAAGAGATCGAAATTTATCATTTTTAATTTGAATTTATATTTGAGATTCACTCTTTTATATACCCTGTGGTCGAAAATGACAAATTTTAATTTGAAAAAAGTAAAAATTTTATCAAAAATGAATTACTATTTATATCAAGGAGATATTTTAATTACTACCTTGATCAAAAGTATTCTATTGTTGGTTTAAATACACACACACACACACACACATCGACAGAGACATTTAGTCAATGATAAAAATAAATTTTAAGTAAAAAGAGATCGAAATTTATCATTTTTAATTTGAATTTATATTTGAGATTCACTCTTTTATATACCCTGTGGTCGAAAATGACAAATTTTAATTTGAAAAAAGTAAAAATTTTATCAAAAATGAATTACTATTTATATCAAGGAGATATTTTAATTACTACCTTGATCAAAAGTATTCTATTGTTGGTTTAAATACACACACACACACACACACATCGACAGAGACATTTAGTCAATGATAAAAATAAATATTAAGTAAAAAGAGATCGAAATTTATCATTTTTAATTTGAATTTATATTTGAGATTCACTCTTTTATATACCCTGTGGTCGAAAATGACAAATTTTAATTTGAAAAAAGTAAAAATTTTATCAAAAAATGAATTACTATTTATATCAAGGAGATATTTTAATTACTACCTTGATCAAAAGTATTCTATTGTTGGTTTAAATACACACACACACACACACACATCGACAGAGACATTTAGTCAATGATAAAAATAAATATTAAGTAAAAAGAGATCGAAATTTATCATTTTTAATTTGAATTTATATTTGAGATTCACTCTTTTATATACCCTGTGGTCGAAAATGACAAATTTTAATTTGAAAAAAGTAAAAATTTTATCAAAAATGAATTACTATTTATATCAAGGAGATATTTTAATTACTACCTTGATCAAAGTATTCTATTGTTGGTTTAAATACACACACACACACACACACATCGACAGAGACATTTAGTCAATGATAAAAATAAATTTTAAGTAAAAAGAGATCGAAATTTATCATTTTTAATTTGAATTTATATTTGAGATTCACTCTTTTATATACCCTGTGGTCGAAAATGACAAATTTTAATTTGAAAAAAGTAAAAATTTTATCAAAAATGAATTACTATTTATATCAAGGAGATATTTTAATTACTACCTTGATCAAAAGTATTCTATTGTTGGTTTAAATACACACACACACACACACACATCGACAGAGACATTTAGTCAATGATAAAAATAAATATTAAGTAAAAAGAGATCGAAATTTATCATTTTTAATTTGAATTTATATTTGAGATTCACTCTTTTATATACCCTGTGGTCGAAAATGACAAATTTTAATTTGAAAAAAGTAAAAATTTTATCAAAAATGAATTACTATTTATATCAAGGAGATATTTTAATTACTACCTTGATCAAAAGTATTCTATTGTTGGTTTAAATACACACACACACACACACACACATCGACAGAGACATTTAGTCAATGATAAAAATAAATATTAAGTAAAAAGAGATCGAAATTTATCATTTTTAATTTGAATTTATATTTGAGATTCACTCTTTTATATACCCTGTGGTCGAAAATGACAAATTTTAATTTGAAAAAAGTAAAAATTTTATCAAAAATGAATTACTATTTATATCAAGGAGATATTTTAATTACTACCTTGATCAAAAGTATTCTATTGTTGGTTTAAATACACACACACACACACACACATCGACAGAGACATTTAGTCAATGATAAAAATAAATTTTAAGTAAAAAGAGATCAGAAATTTATCATTTTTAATTTGAATTTATATTTGAGATTCACTCTTTTATATACCCTGTGGTCGAAAATGACAAATTTTAATTTGAAAAAAGTAAAAATTTTATCAAAAATGAATTACTATTTATATCAAGGAGATATTTTAATTACTACCTTGATCAAAAGTATTCTATTGTTGGTTTAAATACACACACACACACACACACACATCGACAGAGACATTTAGTCAATGATAAAAATAAATTTTAAGTAAAAAGAGATCGAAATTTATCATTTTTAATTTGAATTTATATTTGAGATTCACTCTTTTATATACCCTGTGGTCGAAAATGACAAATTTTAATTTGAAAAAGTAAAAATTTTATCAAAAATGAATTACTATTTATATCAAGGAGATATTTTAATTACTACCTTGATCAAAAGTATTCTATTGTTGGTTTAAATCACACACACACACACACACACATCGACAGAGACATTTAGTCAATGATAAAAATAAATTTTAAGTAAAAAGAGATCGAAATTTATCATTTTTAATTTGAATTTATATTTGAGATTCACTCTTTTATATACCCTGTGGTCGAAAATGACAAATTTTAATTTGAAAAAAGTAAAAATTTTATCAAAAATGAATTACTATTTATATCAAGGAGATATTTTAATTACTACCTTGATCAAAAGTATTCTATTGTTGGTTTAAATACACACACACACACACACACATCGACAGAGACATTTAGTCAATGATAAAAATAAATTTTAAGTAAAAAGAGATCGAAATTTATCATTTTTAATTTGAATTTATATTTGAGATTCACTCTTTTATATACCCTGTGGTCGAAAATGACAAATTTTAATTTGAAAAAAGTAAAAATTTTATCAAAAATGAATTACTATTTATATCAAGGAGATATTTTAATTACTACCTTGATCAAAAAGTATTCTATTGTTGGTTTAAATACACACACACACACACACACATCGACAGAGACATTTAGTCAATGATAAAAATAAATATTAAGTAAAAAGAGATCGAAATTTATCATTTTTAATTTGAATTTATATTTGAGATTCACTCTTTTATATACCCTGTGGTCGAAAATGACAAATTTTAATTTGAAAAAAGTAAAAATTTTATCAAAAATGAATTACTATTTATATCAAGGAGATATTTTAATTACTACCTTGATCAAAAGTATTCTATTGTTGGTTTAAATACACACACACACACACACACATCGACAGAGACATTTAGTCAATGATAAAAATAAATATTAAGTAAAGAGATCGAAATTTATCATTTTTAATTTGAATTTATATTTGAGATTCACTCTTTTATATACCCTGTGGTCGAAAATGACAAATTTTAATTTGAAAAAAGTAAAAATTTTATCAAAAATGAATTACTATTTATATCAAGGAGATATTTTAATTACTACCTTGATCAAAAGTATTCTATTGTTGGTTTAAATACACACACACACACACACACATCGACAGAGACATTTAGTCAATGATAAAAATAAATTTTAAGTAAAAAGAGATCGAAATTTATCATTTTTAATTTGAATTTATATTTGAGATTCACTCTTTTATATACCCTGTGGTCGAAAATGACAAATTTTAATTTGAAAAAGTAAAAATTTTATCAAAAATGAATTACTATTTATATCAAGGAGATATTTTAATTACTACCTTGATCAAAAGTATTCTATTGTTGGTTTAAATACACACACACACACACACACATCGACAGAGACATTTAGTCAATGATAAAAATAAATATTAAGTAAAAAAGAGATCGAAATTTATCATTTTTAATTTGAATTTATATTTGAGATTCACTCTTTTATATACCCTGTGGTCGAAAATGACAAATTTTAATTTGAAAAAAGTAAAAATTTTATCAAAAATGAATTACTATTTATATCAAGGAGATATTTTAATTACTACCTTGATCAAAAGTATTCTATTGTTGGTTTAAATACACACACACACACACACACATCGACAGAGACATTTAGTCAATGATAAAAATAAATATTAAGTAAAAAAGAGATCGAAATTTATCATTTTTAATTTGAATTTATATTTGAGATTCACTCTTTTATATACCCTGTGGTCGAAAATGACAAATTTTAATTTGAAAAAAAGTAAAAATTTTATCAAAAATGAATTACTATTTATATCAAGGAGATATTTTAATTACTACCTTGATCAAAAGTATTCTATTGTTGGTTTAAATACACACACACACACACACACATCGACAGAGACATTTAGTCAATGATAAAAATAAATTTTAAGTAAAAGAGATCGAAATTTATCATTTTTAATTTGAATTTATATTTGAGATTCACTCTTTTATATACCCTGTGGTCGAAAATGACAAATTTTAATTTGAAAAAAGTAAAAATTTTATCAAAAATGAATTACTATTTATATCAAGGAGATATTTTAATTACTACCTTGATCAAAAGTATTCTATTGTTGGTTTAAATACACACACACACACACACACATCGACAGAGACATTTAGTCAATGATAAAAAATAAATATTAAGTAAAAAGAGATCGAAATTTATCATTTTTAATTTGAATTTATATTTGAGATTCACTCTTTTATATACCCTGTGGTCGAAAATGACAAATTTTAATTTGAAAAAAGTAAAAATTTTATCAAAAATGAATTACTATTTATATCAAGGAGATATTTTAATTACTACCTTGATCAAAAGTATTCTATTGTTGGTTTAAATACACACACACACACACACACATCGACAGAGACATTTAGTCAATGATAAAAATAAATATTAAGTAAAAAGAGATCGAAATTTATCATTTTTAATTTGAATTTATATTTGAGATTCACTCTTTTATATACCCTGTGGTCGAAAATGACAAATTTTAATTTGAAAAAGTAAAAATTTTATCAAAAATGAATTACTATTTATATCAAGGAGATATTTTAATTACTACCTTGATCAAAAGTATTCTATTGTTGGTTTAAATACACACACACACACACACACATCGACAGAGACATTTAGTCAATGATAAAAATAAATTTTAAGTAAAAAGAGATCGAAATTTATAATTTTTAATTTGAATTTATATTTGAGATTCACTCTTTTATATACCCTGTGGTCGAAAATGACAAATTTTAATTTGAAAAAAGTAAAAATTTTATCAAAAATGAATTACTATTTATATCAAGGAGATATTTTAATTACTACCTTGATCAAAAGTATTCTATTGTTGGTTTAAATACACACACACACACACACACATCGACAGAGACATTTAGTCAATGATAAAAATAAATTTTAAGTAAAAAGAGATCGAAATTTATCATTTTTAATTTGAATTTATATTTGAGATTCACTCTTTTATATACCCTGTGGTCGAAAATGACAAATTTTAATTTGAAAAAAGTAAAAATTTTATCAAAAATGAATTACTATTTATATCAAGGAGATATTTTAATTACTACCTTGATCAAAAGTATTCTATTGTTGGTTTAAATACACACACACACACACACACACATCGACAGAGACATTTAGTCAATGATAAAAATAAATTTTAAGTAAAAAGAGATCGAAATTTATCATTTTTAATTTGAATTTATATTTGAGATTCACTCTTTTATATACCCTGTGGTCGAAAATGACAAATTTTAATTTGAAAAAAGTAAAAATTTTATCAAAAATGAATTACTATTTATATCAAGGAGATATTTTAATTACTACCTTGATCAAAAGTATTCTATTGTTGGTTTAAATACACACACACACACACACACACATCGACAGAGACATTTAGTCAATGATAAAAATAAATATTAAGTAAAAAGAGATCGAAATTTATCATTTTTAATTTGAATTTATATTTGAGATTCACTCTTTTATATACCCTGTGGTCGAAAATGACAAATTTTAATTTGAAAAAAGTAAAAATTTTATCAAAAATGAATTACTATTTATATCAAGGAGATATTTTAATTACTACCTTGATCAAAAGTATTCTATTGTTGGTTTAAATACACACACACACACACACACATCGACAGAGACATTTAGTCAATGATAAAAATAAATATTAAGTAAAAAGAGATCGAAATTTATCATTTTTAATTTGAATTTATATTTGAGATTCACTCTTTTATATACCCTGTGGTCGAAAATGACAAATTTTAATTTGAAAAAAAGTAAAAA
Source organism: Forficula auricularia (assembly GCA_024734495.1). Taxonomy (NCBI): domain Eukaryota; kingdom Metazoa; phylum Arthropoda; class Insecta; order Dermaptera; family Forficulidae; genus Forficula; species Forficula auricularia. Next base: position 435,286 of record JALMQS010000096.1, on the reverse strand, counting down.
TTTTATCAAAAATGAATTACTATTTATATCAAGGAGATATTTTAATTACTACCTTGATCAAAAGTATTCTATTGTTGGTTTAAATACACACACACACACACACACACATCGACAGAGACATTTAGTCAATGATAAAAATAAATTTTAAGTAAAAAGAGATCGAAATTTATCATTTTTAATTTGAATTTATATTTGAGATTCACTCTTTTATATACCCTGTGGTCGAAAATGACAAATTTTAATTTGAAAAAAGTAAAATTTTATCAAAAATGAATTACTATTTATATCAAGGAGATATTTTAATTACTACCTTGATCAAAAGTATTCTATTGTTGGTTTAAATACACACACACACACACACACATCGACAGAGACATTTAGTCAATGATAAAAATAAATATTAAGTAAAAAGAGATCGAAATTTATCATTTTTAATTTGAATTTATATTTGAGATTCACTCTTTTATATACCCTGTGGTCGAAAATGACAAATTTTAATTTGAAAAAAGTAAAAATTTTATCAAAAATGAATTACTATTTATATCAAGGAGATATTTTAATTACTACCTTGATCAAAAGTATTCTATTGTTGGTTTAAATACACACACACACACACACACATCGACAGAGACATTTAGTCAATGATAAAAATAAATATTAAGTAAAAAGAGATCGAAATTTATCATTTTTAATTTGAATTTATATTTGAGATTCACTCTTTTATATACCCTGTGGTCGAAAATGACAAATTTTAATTTGAAAAAAGTAAAAATTTTATCAAAAATGAATTACTATTTATATCAAGGAGATATTTTAATTACTACCTTGATCAAAAGTATTCTATTGTTGGTTTAAATACACACACACACACACACACACACATCGACAGAGACATTTAGTCAATGATAAAAATAAATATTAAGTAAAAAGAGATCGAAATTTATCATTTTTAATTTGAATTTATATTTGAGATTCACTCTTTTATATACCCTGTGGTCGAAAATGACAAATTTTAATTTGAAAAAAGTAAAAATTTTATCAAAAATGAATTACTATTTATATCAAGGAGATATTTCAATTACTACCTTGATCAAAAGTATTCTATTGCTGGTTTAAATACACACACACACACACACACATCGACAGAGACATTTAGTCAATGATAAAAATAAATATTAAGTAAAAAGAGATCGAAATTTATCATTTTTAATTTGAATTTATATTTGAGATTCACTCTTTTATATACCCTGTGGTCGAAAATGACAAATTTTAATTTGAAAAAAGTAAAAATTTTATCAAAAATGAATTACTATTTATATCAAGGAGATATTTTAATTACTACCTTGATCAAAAGTATTCTATTGTTGGTTTAAATACACACACACACACACACACACATCGACAGAGACATTTAGTCAATGATAAAAATAAATATTAAGTAAAAAGAGATCGAAATTTATCATTTTTAATTTGAATTTATATTTGAGATTCACTCTTTTATATACCCTGTGGTCGAAAATGACAAATTTTAATTTGAAAAAAAGTAAAAATTTTATCAAAAATGAATTACTATTTATATCAAGGAGATATTTTAATTACTACCTTGATCAAAAGTATTCTATTGTTGGTTTAAATACACACACACACACACACACATCGACAGAGACATTTAGTCAATGATAAAAATAAATTTTAAGTAAAAAGAGATCGAAATTTATCATTTTTAATTTGAATTTATATTTGAGATTCACTCTTTTATATACCCTGTGGTCGAAAATGACAAATTTTAATTTGAAAAAGTAAAAATTTTATCAAAAATGAATTACTATTTATATCAAGGAGATATTTTAATTACTACCTTGATCAAAAGTATTCTATTGTTGGTTTAAATACACACACACACACACACACATCGACAGAGACATTTAGTCAATGATAAAAATAAATTTTAAGTAAAGAGATCGAAATTTATCATTTTTAATTTGAATTTATATTTGAGATTCACTCTTTTATATACCCTGTGGTCGAAAATGACAAATTTTAATTTGAAAAAAGTAAAAATTTTATCAAAAATGAATTACTATTTATATCAAGGAGATATTTTAATTACTACCTTGATCAAAAGTATTCTATTGTTGGTTTAAATACACACACACACACACACACATCGACAGAGACATTTAGTCAATGATAAAAATAAATTTTAAGTAAAAAGAGATCGAAATTTATCATTTTTAATTTGAATTTATATTTGAGATTCACTCTTTTATATACCCTGTGGTCGAAAATGACAAATTTTAATTTGAAAAAAGTAAAAATTTTATCAAAAATGAATTACTATTTATATCAAGGAGATATTTTAATTACTACCTTGATCAAAAGTATTCTATTGTTGGTTTAAATACACACACACACACACACACATCGACAGAGACATTTAGTCAATGATAAAAATAAATTTTAAGTAAAAAGAGATCGAAATTTATCATTTTTAATTTGAATTTATATTTGAGATTCACTCTTTTATATACCCTGTGGTCGAAAATGACAAATTTTAATTTGAAAAAAAGTAAAAATTTTATCAAAAATGAATTACTATTTATATCAAGGAGATATTTTAATTACTACCTTGATCAAAAGTATTCTATTGTTGGTTTAAATACACACACACACACACACACATCGACAGAGACATTTAGTCAATGATAAAAATAAATTTTAAGTAAAAAGAGATCGAAATTTATCATTTTTAATTTGAATTTATATTTGAGATTCACTCTTTTATATACCCTGTGGTCGAAAATGACAAATTTTAATTTGAAAAAAGTAAAAATTTTATCAAAAATGAATTACTATTTATATCAAGGAGATATTTTAATTACTACCTTGATCAAAAGTATTCTATTGTTGGTTTAAATACACACACACACACACACACACATCGACAGAGACATTTAGTCAATGATAAAAATAAATATTAAGTAAAAAGAGATCGAAATTTATCATTTTTAATTTGAATTTATATTTGAGATTCACTCTTTTATATACCCTGTGGTCGAAAATGACAAATTTTAATTTGAAAAAAGTAAAATTTTATCAAAAATGAATTACTATTTATATCAAGGAGATATTTTAATTACTACCTTGATCAAAAGTATTCTATTGTTGGTTTAAATACACACACACACACACACACATCGACAGAGACATTTAGTCAATGATAAAAATAAATATTAAGTAAAAAGAGATCGAAATTTATCATTTTTAATTTGAATTTATATTTGAGATTCACTCTTTTATATACCCTGTGGTCGAAAATGACAAATTTTAATTTGAAAAAAGTAAAAATTTTATCAAAAATGAATTACTATTTATATCAAGGAGATATTTTAATTACTACCTTGATCAAAAGTATTCTATTGTTGGTTTAAATACACACACACACACACACACATCGACAGAGACATTTAGTCAATGATAAAAATAAATTTTAAGTAAAAAGAGATCGAAATTTATAATTTTTAATTTGAATTTATATTTGAGATTCACTCTTTTATATACCCTGTGGTCGAAAATGACAAATTTTAATTTGAAAAAAGTAAAAATTTTATCAAAAATGAATTACTATTTATATCAAGGAGATATTTTAATTACTACCTTGATCAAAAGTATTCTATTGTTGGTTTAAATACACACACACACACACACACATCGACAGAGACATTTAGTCAATGATAAAAATAAATTTTAAGTAAAAAGAGATCGAAATTTATCATTTTTAATTTGAATTTATATTTGAGATTCACTCTTTTATATACCCTGTGGTCGAAAATGACAAATTTTAATTTGAAAAAAGTAAAAATTTTATCAAAAATGAATTACTATTTATATCAAGGAGATATTTTAATTACTACCTTGATCAAAAGTATTCTATTGTTGGTTTAAATACACACACACACACACACACATCGACAGAGACATTTAGTCAATGATAAAAATAAATTTTAAGTAAAAAGAGATCGAAATTTATCATTTTAATTTGAATTTATATTTGAGATTCACTCTTTTATATACCCTGTGGTCGAAAATGACAAATTTTAATTTGAAAAAAGTAAAAATTTTATCAAAAATGAATTACTATTTATATCAAGGAGATATTTTAATTACTACCTTGATCAAAAGTATTCTATTGTTGGTTTAAATACACACACACACACACACACATCGACAGAGACATTTAGTCAATGATAAAAATAAATTTTAAGTAAAAAGAGATCGAAATTTATCATTTTTAATTTGAATTTATATTTGAGATTCACTCTTTTATATACCCTGTGGTCGAAAATGACAAATTTTAATTTGAAAAAGTAAAAATTTTATCAAAAATGAATTACTATTTATATCAAGGAGATATTTTAATTACTACCTTGATCAAAAGTATTCTATTGTTGGTTTAAATACACACACACACACACACACATCGACAGAGACATTTAGTCAATGATAAAAATAAATTTTAAGTAAAAAGAGATCGAAATTTATCATTTTTAATTTGAATTTATATTTGAGATTCACTCTTTTTATATACCCTGTGGTCGAAAATGACAAATTTTAATTTGAAAAAAGTAAAAATTTTATCAAAAATGAATTACTATTTATATCAAGGAGATATTTTAATTACTACCTTGATCAAAAGTATTCTAATGTTGGTTTAAATACACACACACACACACACACACATCGACAGAGACATTTAGTCAATGACTACCTTGATCAAAAGTATTCTATTGTTGGTTTAAATACACACACACACACACACACATCGACAGAGACATTTAGTCAATGATAAAAATAAATTTTAAGTAAAAAGAGATCGAAATTTATAATTTTTAATTTGAATTTATATTTGAGATTCACTCTTTTATATACCCTGTGGTCGAAAATGACAAATTTTAATTTGAAAAAAGTAAAAATTTTATCAAAAATGAATTACTATTTATATCAAGGAGATATTTTAATTACTACCTTGATCAAAAGTATTCTATTGTTGGTTTAAATACACACACACACACACACACATCGACAGAGACATTTAGTCAATGATAAAAATAAATTTTAAGTAAAAAGAGATCGAAATTTATCATTTTTAATTTGAATTTATATTTGAGATTCACTCTTTTATATACCCTGTGGTCGAAAATGACAAATTTTAATTTGAAAAAAAGTAAAAATTTTATCAAAAATGAATTACTATTTATATCAAGGAGATATTTTAATTACTACCTTGATCAAAAGTATTCTATTGTTGGTTTAAATACACACACACACACACACACATCGACAGAGACATTTAGTCAATGATAAAAATAAATTTTAAGTAAAAAGAGATCGAAATTTATCATTTTTAATTTGAATTTATATTTGAGATTCACTCTTTTATATACCCTGTGGTCGAAAATGACAAATTTTAATTTGAAAAAAAGTAAAAATTTTATCAAAAATGAATTACTATTTATATCAAGGAGATATTTTAATTACTACCTTGATCAAAAGTATTCTATTGTTGGTTTAAATACACACACACACACACACACATCGACAGAGACATTTAGTCAATGATAAAAATAAATATTAAGTAAAAAGAGATCGAAATTTATCATTTTTAATTTGAATTTATATTTGAGATTCACTCTTTTATATACCCTGTGGTCGAAAATGACAAATTTTAATTTGAAAAAAGTAAAAATTTTATCAAAAATGAATTACTATTTATATCAAGGAGATATTTTAATTACTACCTTGATCAAAAGTATTCTATTGTTGGTTTAAATACACACACACACACACACACATCGACAGAGACATTTAGTCAATGATAAAAATAAATTTTAAGTAAAAAAGAGATCGAAATTTATCATTTTTAATTTGAATTTATATTTGAGATTCACTCTTTTATATACCCTGTGGTCGAAAATGACAAATTTTAATTTGAAAAAAGTAAAAATTTTATCAAAAATGAATTACTATTTATATCAAGGAGATATTTTAATTACTACCTTGATCAAAAGTATTCTATTGTTGGTTTAAATACACACACACACACACACACATCGACAGAGACATTTAGTCAATGATAAAAATAAATATTAAGTAAAAAGAGATCGAAATTTATCATTTTTTAATTTGAATTTATATTTGAGATTCACTCTTTTATATACCCTGTGGTCGAAAATGACAAATTTTAATTTGAAAAAAGTAAAAATTTTATCAAAAATGAATTACTATTTATATCAAGGAGATATTTTAATTACTACCTTGATCAAAAGTATTCTATTGTTGGTTTAAATACACACACACACACACACACATCGACAGAGACATTTAGTCAATGATAAAAATAAATTTTAAGTAAAAAAGAGATCGAAATTTATCATTTTTAATTTGAATTTATATTTGAGATTCACTCTTTTATATACCCTGTGGTCGAAAATGACAAATTTTAATTTGAAAAAAGTAAAAATTTTATCAAAAAATGAATTACTATTTATATCAAGGAGATATTTTAATTACTACCTTGATCAAAAGTATTCTATTGTTGGTTTAAATACACACACACACACACACATCGACAGAGACATTTAGTCAATGATAAAAATAAATTTTAAGTAAAAAGAGATCGAAATTTATCATTTTTAATTTGAATTTATATTTGAGATTCACTCTTTTATATACCCTGTGGTCGAAAATGACAAATTTTAATTTGAAAAAAGTAAAAATTTTATCAAAAATGAATTACTATTTATATCAAGGAGATATTTTAATTACTACCTTGATCAAAAGTATTCTATTGTTGGTTTAAATACACACACACACACACACACACATCGACAGAGACATTTAGTCAATGATAAAAATAAATATTAAGTAAAAAAGAGATCGAAATTTATCATTTTTAATTTGAATTTATATTTGAGATTCACTCTTTTATATACCCTGTGGTCGAAAATGACAAATTTTAATTTGAAAAAAGTAAAAATTTTATCAAAAATGAATTACTATTTATATCAAGGAGATATTTTAATTACTACCTTGATCAAAAGTATTCTATTGTTGGTTTAAATACACACACACACACACACACACATCGACAGAGACATTTAGTCAATGATAAAAATAAATATTAAGTAAAAAGAGATCGAAATTTATCATTTTTAATTTGAATTTATATTTGAGATTCACTCTTTTTATATACCCTGTGGTCGAAAATGACAAATTTTAATTTGAAAAAAGTAAAAATTTTATCAAAAATGAATTACTATTTATATCAAGGAGATATTTTAATTACTACCTTGATCAAAAAGTATTCTATTGTTGGTTTAAATACACACACACACACACACACATCGACAGAGACATTTAGTCAATGATAAAAATAAATATTAAGTAAAAAGAGATCGAAATTTATCATTTTTAATTTGAATTTATATTTGAGATTCACTCTTTTATATACCCTGTGGTCGAAAATGACAAATTTTAATTTGAAAAAAAGTAAAAATTTTATCAAAAATGAATTACTATTTATATCAAGGAGATATTTTAATTACTACCTTGATCAAAAGTATTCTATTGTTGGTTTAAATACACACACACACACACACACACTCGACAGAGACATTTAGTCAATGATAAAAATAAATATTAAGTAAAAAGAGATCGAAATTTATCATTTTTAATTTGAATTTATATTTGAGATTCACTCTTTTATATACCCTGTGGTCGAAAATGACAAATTTTAATTTGAAAAAAGTAAAAATTTTATCAAAAATGAATTACTATTTATATCAAGGAGATATTTTAATTACTACCTTGATCAAAAGTATTCTATTGTTGGTTTAAATACACACACACACACACACACATCGACAGAGACATTTAGTCAATGATAAAAATAAATTTTAAGTAAAAAGAGATCCGAAATTTATCATTTTTAATTTGAATTTATATTTGAGATTCACTCTTTTATATACCCTGTGGTCGAAAATGACAAATTTTAATTTGAAAAAAAGTAAAAATTTTATCAAAAATGAATTACTATTTATATCAAGGAGATATTTTAATTACTACCTTGATCAAAAGTATTCTATTGTTGGTTTAAATACACACACACACACACACACACATCGACAGAGACATTTAGTCAATGATAAAAATAAATTTTAAGTAAAAAGAGATCGAAATTTATCATTTTTAATTTGAATTTATATTTGAGATTCACTCTTTTATATACCCTGTGGTCGAAAATGACAAATTTTAATTTGAAAAAAGTAAAAATTTTATCAAAAATGAATTACTATTTATATCAAGGAGATATTTTAATTACTACCTTGATCAAAAGTATTCTATTGTTGGTTTAAATACACACACACACACACACACATCGACAGAGACATTTAGTCAATGATAAAAATAAATTTTAAGTAAAAAGAGATCGAGAATTTATCATTTTTAATTTGAATTTATATTTGAGATTCACTACTTTTATATACCCTGTGGTCGAAAATGACAAATTTTTAATTTGAAAAAAGTAAAAATTTTATCAAAAATGAATTACTATTTATATCAAGGAGATATTTTAATTACTACCTTGATCAAAAGTATTCTATTGTTGGCTTAAATACACACACACACACACACACATCGACAGAGACATTTAGTCAATTGGAATTATAAATTCCTGTGAATCAGAGGAAAGTCTTCTGTTTTTTAAATAAAATAATTTTTAATTATTTCTAGAGACTATAGTTTCAGAAGGCATTGCCTATCATCAGTCTATCACAAATATTTCGAAGCATTTAGTTATTACAAATTGATTACAAATTAGAATTTTTTTTTTTTACACATTCCTAATCTCCCAAGAGGAAACATGGAAAAGAAAAAAACATTATATATTTTTCAAAATTTGCAATGCATAAATCTTAATTTGTAACTAATTTGTAACTAAATACTGAAATATTTGTGATAGACTGATGATAAGGCAATGCCTTCGAAACTATAGTCTCTAGAAATAATTAAAAATTATTTTATTTAAAAAACAGAAGACTCTCTCATTTTATTTGTTAACCTTCCAATTTAGTCATATTTTTTAAATATTTATTTCTCTATAAAATAAACAAAGAGCTATCAAATTGGCCATTTTTAGCTGATTTTTGTACCTGTTGACTTTACAAATGGCTTAATCTAAAATTATAAAAAAATCTAGATTCCCTCATGTCTTTCCTTATCAATGTCAAATAAAACTAATTTGATATCTCAAGTATTTTAGAATTTATAAGGTAAGGAACCCTCGGTTTGCGTGTACGACTCGCACTTAGCCGGCTTATTTTTTAATTTTCCAATCGATAGTTTTATTTGACCCCCCCCCACCCCCAAAAAAAAATATATCGAAAACTTTTCTTTTACCATGTATGGACCTTTTAGAGGTGTCAGACCATATCAATTTTTAACGACTAGATCTAAAAGAGAGCTGAAACGTCTGGGATCTAGAATAATTTAGTTAAAATTCTTTCTGATTTTTTTCTCCTTTTTTTCAGACGTCTGCTGAGTTTGGTTAATGAGTAGAAATTTCTACTTTATTCATCAACTACTACTCAACGTTTGCCGACCAACACACGCTCCAATACAGGTAGGATGCATTTAATTAGAAGCCAATTATGTTTTCAATTTTTTTATAATACCTACTAAAGAATATTAAAAAACTGAATGTGTTAAAAAAACTAGCTTTGGCATGATCAACTGCCCTATTTCGAATTATATATCATATTTAAAAAATAGCCGAATTATACATTAGTTTTGATAAAAGTGAAATATTTTATTCACCTATATAAAAAACTTTCATATCATGATGGAATAAAATAAAGTATAAAAATTAAATTTGGATTAGAGTACATTAAGATATGTATGCTAATTTATTCATACATTTTATGAATTATTTTTTAAAGTCAGGCAACTGCATGACTGCAATCGAACTAGTTGAGAAATATTTTAGATAGATTTGAAAACTTTGCTCATATAAATAAATAAATCAATCAAAGCGAAATCGGCATTAAGCTGATACGGTTTTATTGTGTTAAGCTTGAAATAATAAATCTAAAAATGCACCGTTCATTTAGCCAGAGCCTCTTGATGCCCCTTCATCTGGTTTTTCTTATTTTTTATACTTTCTGTAACTTAGGCTAAATTTAGTTTTTTTGTGCAAATTTAATTATTTATTGTTGATTTAATTGTAGGAAGCAGATTATATGTGGTTAAATTTAGACACTGTATGTGGGACTTTAAGACTAGAGTCTCCGGGCTATATAGCTCCAAAACTACACATCGACTTCTTTTTTTAAATAGATATTTTTAATCGGTACGCCTCCCTGTCGGGCGAGCCTAGTAATGAATCACTTCAAAAATTTTCAAAATTTTTTTTCTCATTGAGTTAAAAAATGTCTGGATCGTGGAGAAAAATAATTTTCAAACTTTTTTTTCTGTCTCTGTGTCTGAATGTATATCTCTCTTTGTTTCTGGTTTCAGATACCCACGATAACTAAGAATGAACAGTCGTAGAAAGTTCCTTCTTGTGTATTCTTGATGTATTTCTAATCTTGTTGTATTTCTAATGCGGAGAATTGATTTTGATTTTGATTTTGGGCTTTTTAGTTCTAGATATTCTTGTTAAAAAATGAAAATTATTTTAAAATACCTATTTTTTTTTAATCATTTTTTGAGATTTTAATTCATTTCTTTAGGAAAAATAATAATAATCAATCTTAGAGGTGTGTTTTGAATTAGCACTTAATAAATTATTTTTTTTTATTTCCGGAAACTCTAAACATGACGTTAGCGAGAGTTTTGAAAAAGTTTCACTTTTTTCCTCCATTTATTATATATTATAGATATATAGTACCTAATTCAGGTATTATGGAATTCCATCTACATGATAAGAAATTAGGTAAAATTACGAGGTAGGTTTCACATCCTACCTCGTAATTTTACTTAATTTCTTATTATTATAAAAATTGTTTTCACCTAGAACCAACACCTATCTCCTTAAAAGTTACCATTTACATTTTTCATTAATTCTCAGAATTAAATTTATTTTTTGACCCCAAGCGCACACTAACATAAACCCAACTACTTGTTATTGAATATTAATATTTTTCTTAATTCCACAAACATTTTTACCACTGAAAATAAAAATTAAAAAAACAAATAAAAATAGAAAAAAGAGCAAAGCATCTTCTCTTTTAATTAACAGCTCACTAAGTTTTAATGCCTAGTGTACACAGGCGAGGTATAAAATTTTTATGGAGGGAAGGGGCGGGGCAGCAACTGATGGTTTGAGCAACTGATTTGTTCAGGTATCTTATTCTCCTCACCCCGCAAAGGTAAAACTAAATTGAAATGCTTATCTAAAATACATAATTCGGACACTACTATGTATCTAGGATATGGTTCGAAAAGAAAAAATTTAACGGTTAGATGTATGGGGAGGGGGGTTTGTTGACCTCCTTAACCCCCCTCCTTACCTACTTGCCTGTATACAGATGAAAAACTGCCTCCCAAAAATTTTCAAACCGTAAAAAGAATTACCCCTGCTGCCACCGCAGTTTTGCCAGAAAGCGAACGAGCTGAGCATCATGCAGAGCAATTTGAACTAATCTATGCGTGTGATAAAAGTGAAATATTTTATTCACTTATATAAAAAAACTTTCATATCATGATGGAATAAAATAAAGTATAAAATTAAATTCGGATTAGAGTATATTAAAATATGGCAGCACAATTTGACGGAGGAGAAATGCTTGATATTCTAAATTACCAGACTATTCCATCATACCCAAAGTTCCTCTGCACTTCTTAAACTTTTTTCATTCGCTTTACCCCATATTATAGGTATAGATCAGGAGTGTCCAACTCATTTACTATATGTTACGGGCCATTTATGTGATAGCTAACATTTACGGGCCATAGAAATTTTGCCCAGCTATTAAATTAACACACAAGTCGAACGTGATAATACAAAATATTATTTATTTTGTGTTTGTATAAATATTTTTTCATACAAAACATTTTTTTATTAAAGCATTATAATCTCCTGACATCGTCAAGCAGGTCACGCAAGAAATGAAGCTTCTTATGAGTGCCATAGTCTGATTGACCTGATAAAGATATATGATTTTTAACCATCTTGTTTACTAAGCAAAATCATACAAAAATTGAAATTGGTTTAACGTGAAGCTAATTTTTATAAACATACCTATTTTATCATTTATTAAAACTACATATAGTTATTAAATTTAAATATTAATGAAATAATTCTGCTTGTTTCTTGCTAACAAAAAGAATCAAACAGGACTTGAGACCCAGCATCTATATTTTTCAAATTTGATCATAATAACTTAATTTTTATAATCCCCAATGCTGACAACGTCGCATCCCGCATAAATAAATAGTATATCATAAATACGACACTTAGCAACCTAGCAAATTGTTGCAAATTCAACTGCAGAGATATACCTCGTCATCACTAAACTTTAATTTTTAGCCGCATTACATAATTTTTTCATGCATCATTGTTTCGTTGTCATTGTTGCTCTAAGTTTCTCAGACCCCAAAATTCACTTAAGGAACCCAAAATGGGGTCGCGGCCCATAGTTTAAGAAACACTGCTCTACGCAACATGTTTTTGTAATGGTTGCCATGCAAAAAAATGTGCAATAATTCAGATACTCTTGCATCCTCTTCTAGGATGGAAGAGGGGGGTGTAAATATTCAAAAACACAATTATGGATTCGGGTCAGTAAGTTCGAAGGCTATATAACATTTGTAAAAGATCAAGGAGGAGAGACAATTCAATTCTCTATAACTCATGAACTTAATCACTTATACGATTACGTAGTTTTTTATTTTCGGCTTTACAAATCATATATTTCTCACGGAAAGTAAGGTGGCATGCAGTCGAGTGAATAATGTTTTACTTAATAATTTTTCATAGTATTAGTTTTATTTAAAAAAAGAAAATGCGAAATCTGTTCTACGTTAAGTCAAGGGATCAAAGAAGTTGGCAAAATATTACTTATTTCTGCAGCGATATTGAGATTTTAAAAACAATTTATGGAGGTCAATGAGTAAATAATAACAATCGAAAGCTTCAAGCTTTCGAATAATTTCTAATCCAAAAAACAATTAAAATTATTAAATATTCATAGATATTTTAAAAATATTGAATATCTATTTTCTTAGCATTTTCAAAAAAAATATTAAAAATATAAATAACTGTTACCAACCGCACTATGACTTTTTCGACACACCTTTTAGGTTTAGGCACTTCACAGAAGATTAAAATTACAAAATGAAATATGAATTGATTTTTTTCTGGCATTGGAGATTATATAAATTTAATTTTTTGGAATCCATCCATTTCAAGTTAATACTAACACTTTTGAATTGATAAATGTAATTCTCGTAAAAAATCTAAAAGGGGACATATCCAAAATATAGCTCAGGTCGATCCAAGACTAGAGAAATTAAGAGAATAATTTTAATTTGTTGAACTCGCGAATCTAAAAGAAAGAATTTCATGTATTTTTAAATATATAAGTACTCTTTTATGGTATAGTACATTTCAATTGCCATTTTTTAAAAACACTCTCCTCTAATTGTGAACCCGATTTCAAAACTCATTATAATATTAATATGTATAAAGAAATAAAAAACTATAAAAAAAGACTTCCTTGTAGTAGACCAAAACGCCGCGATTTATCAAAATACATTTAAGTGTTTTTTGAGAAACTTCGAAAAAAAACAAAATAAATAAATAAATAAAAAATTATTAATGAGACATTATAATAGTTCAGCATACCTAATTTGGAAAAGCTTTTTGATCAAAACGTTTTAGTAGATGAAAAATTGAAAAAAACAAATTAATAATAAGTTAAATTAATTGAACCGCGTAAATTTGAATAATTTCCGTGATTCCGCCTGCGAACTTTTTGCAGTTCATAAATCCTTTCATTATTATTATTTTTTTGTTTTGAAAAGGAAAAAATGAAATTTTGAAACTGGCAGGATTCGAAGACCTTATTAATAATAAGGTCACAGATCTGGTACACGAAACTTTTTGGTTTTCTAGAGTATTTATCGACTATAACTTTTTTTTTCTTTTTCAATATTTTTCAATGGAAAAAATGCAAGCTTTTATTCAATGTTTTGAATTTTGCTGAAAATCTAAATTTTTATTCACATATCCTATTGTATGAATTTTTTTGAATGTGACGTTAATAAAATAAACAATTTCTTATACTTGAAGAGGGGCAAACATTTTGTCTTTCCATTTTTAACCGACTTCAAAAAAGAAGGAGGTTCTCAGTTCAGCTGATTTTTTTGTCCATGTTGCCTGATATCTTCGCCAATTGTGAACCGATTTTGATGATTTTGCATTGGATTCAGTCTAGTTTTCCGATTGGTCCCGTTTTTCATTGGTATTGGGCCTTTTTTGCTTATGTTTGTTTGGGCACAACTTCTTTGTTTATAAACCGATTACGATGATTCTTTTTAGATTGGAAAGAAGGTACCTTAGGGCTGGTCGCATATTAATTTGATCAAGTTCTGATGATATGATCAATGACGAATTAGCGATAAATATCCAATTTTGATGAGCAAATAATTGAGTTTTATTATTTTATTTGTTGCATTTAATTTTTTTGAAGTCGGTTTTTTTTATAAACATTATTTTTAAAAACATCAGAATAGAGCATTTTTTGTTATTTTGTATCAGAAATTTTTCAATAAATTAAATTTTTGTTTAAGATCTATTGAAAAAAATTCTGTCTCACTACTGTTGAATTTGAAAAATAACGAAAATGATTCCGTAATCGACGAAAAAAAAAGCAAAAATTAAAATAAAATTTTCAAAAAATGATGGCAGTTTTTTGAAAAGGATCCTCCTGGTTGAAAAGTCATCAACCGCCACTGGTATATATTTAAACTCATTATACATATATATTTATTATGTATCTGTTTATTTGCATCAAGCTTAGATGACAACCTCCATTGATATCTCCTTGAGAATCGTGAAATCTACTACTCCCGGCAAACTACGTCTTTTAATATAAAATAAAAATGCCAATATTAATTGAGAATTACTAGAGAAATCAATAGATATGGTCAGCTACTAGATCCGAGATGTTATCTATTATTTTTATTATGTCAGAAAGGTTGTTTCACCCCTTTTTTGGCTTGATCACTGATAATAATCCATAACATAATAGTTGACCATCTCTCTTGATTTTCTATAGTAATTTTAGAGCTGCTAATATCGGCATTTGTCTTTTAAATCTTCATATATTAGAAATAGTCGTTCCTCTGCCATCCGATTAATATAATGAATGATTACTACAATTCTCTTAATAAAAAACAATAATCAACATTATATATATATATTTGTTCAAATTCCATTAATAAAAAAGTGAGAATTTCTTCAGAAACGCTTGGACTTTTTATCAATCAAAGAAATATTTAATTATAAATAAGCAGTTGCAAATCGGTGCCAGAGACGTTGTGCATTAACCTTTTTGAAACGGTTGTATTTATAATCTTTGCAACTATAATTTAACAATAATACAACAGTTGCAAAACGGAAAAAAACGAACATAACTACCGTTTAGAAACCGTAATTCAACCTAATTAAAACTATATAAAGACTATAAATTCAACCAATCAAAAAAAGTTGCATTTAGGGTTTTATTTTGGTCTCTTCCGATGCTATACGGGTATCTACAGCTCCACTACAAGAAAAATTGTCTATATTATATATAGAATATAAATGTGAAAGTAAAAAATAGAATGAGACCCATTTCCACTGAATTGTTTCTAAGTTAGGGAAGTCTGATTTTTGAATTGATCCAAAATTAAAAAAAAAAATATTAATAATAGCTTATTCTTGCTTAGAAATATCTGAAACATTTAGGAAAAAATTTTTAAAATACAATTTTTCTGACTAGGTGTGATAATAAAAATAAATTTTTGAAGAAC
The DNA here is from genome assembly GCA_024734495.1 of Forficula auricularia. Classification (NCBI taxonomy): domain Eukaryota; kingdom Metazoa; phylum Arthropoda; class Insecta; order Dermaptera; family Forficulidae; genus Forficula; species Forficula auricularia. The sequence goes on along the minus strand of JALMQS010000096.1, from coordinate 419,209 downwards.
AATTGTATAAAAATTATTCCTCTATTTCTCTATTTTATTTATCTGCATTCATTCATGTGTTATCAATCTAGAGGGTCAATTTTAAACCAAGTGCGGGTCTTTCTAAAATTAGAGAAATTGAAAATAATTTATTTTCTATTGAAATAAACTTGTCTGGGCTTGCAGCCTTCGATGTCAATAGATAGCTCTAGAAGATCTTGTAATCTGTGTTAAAACTCGAAATTTACAAACGTGTGCCTTTACTTTCCCCCAGATCAAAAATTTTATGAGAATTTCAATCGGTTGATTATTTTGGGAAGGGGTCAAAATTTTTAGTCAGGGTAATATTTTTTCCCTGGTGTGTGTTGATGTATCCCTGTGAAGATCTCAATAAGTTAGTAAAATTAAGCTGATTTTTTTTACTTTAATTCATTTAAAATGACGGTGTTGGAGAACGACAAATCACCCATTTTGATTAAAATTTTAATTATATAATTTTAATTTTGGATTGTTTTATTAAAACGTGGTAAGTGAAAGTCATTTGATGAAAGTACGGAACTGTTAAAAATATTTATGACTCCCCTTCATTTCGAACCATGTTACAACCCTATAGCTTCAAATCTTAGAACGTCTGGTATAACTCCTGCTTTATATAATAAAAACACTTTAGGTTCACAGCTAATTAATAATAAATTAGACAAAATTCATAAATTAGATAAATCAGGGGTATATAAATTGACTTGTGATAATTGCGACGCAATCTACATAGGACAAACTGGACGCTCTTTAGAACTCGCTACTCGGAACATGAAAGAGCCTTTAATAGTCTCAGCAGATCAGATGATATTAATATGGAATCAACTTTACCTTTCAATCATCTACATTTGAATAAACACACCTTCTATTAGCCACCTAGTTCTCGTTACATTTGTTGTGTGCGCTTACGTTTAGATTTTTTAGAGTCAACTGAAATAAAATTAGCTCTCAAATAAAAACGAATATACTAAATAATCAATTAGAAGTAAAAAAGTACAATCATTGATTACATTCTTTAAATATTTGCAAATTTGTTTTGTGTAAATTCAGTTTCTCAGAAGACCATTCAAAATTAAACAAAATAGACTTCTCCTCCACGAATTTTAATATTTACTTTGTCATCTTAAAAATTAATCTTACCATTGAGTTGTATTCAAATTCGAAATCTCTTTCTCAAAAGGCCATTCAAAATTAATCCAAAGTAGACCTCCTCCTACCTTTTCCCCTCCAGTAATTTTTAAATATTTACCCTTTGTTATCTTTAAAAAATAAATTTTAGCATTGAGTTGTATTCAAATTTGAAACTTTCTTTTCAAAAGGCCATTCAAAATTAATCCAAAGTAGACCTCCTACCTTTTCTCCCTCCACTAATTTTAAATATTTACTCTTGTTATCTTAAAAAATAAATTTTACCATTGACTTTGTATTTAATTTCGACTTATTCAGATCAGTTACTTCCTGTAATCTCCTGAAGATGGGTTAGTCACTCCGAAATATATATATCGAGATTAAAGATTCTTAAAAAATAAATTCGTTTTATTTTTTATATCTTAATGTGAAAATCCTTACCAAGTATTTTTATCCAATAATTTTGATGAAAGTATAGTCATGTAATGTTTTTTTTTAACAAGAACATGTTGTTTTCTATGTGTTCTAAATTTTCGTTCAGATTCTAATTAATCAATGGCTATTGATTCTTGTGACAAAGGCTTATACATTATTCATAGATATTCCAAAAGGTAGAAAGAAATATTGACACTAAGTGCAAAGTCACGTTTGACGTTCGGAAAGGGGGAAATAGAAAAAAAATGAGGGAGACAAGCGATTATAAGTTAACTTAAAATAAGTGAAAAAAATTAAAAAATTAACACAAAGCATGATTACGATTAGAAAGCCTTTAAAGCAAAATATACACTTAAAATAAACGAAGCTTTTCCTATTAGAGATATAATTATTCAAATTTGAGTGTCACTGATCCTACCCTCTACCCCATTCTCCGAAGTACTACAAAATTAGGACATTATTTTCGTATTTTAAATGTAAAAATAGTATTAATTAAACTAGAGTGTACACAGTTACGCTACTCATTCAAATAGAAATAAACATTTTATTAAATTTTTTCATTTGAGAAAATGAAGAAAAAGTGAAAAACATTTTCAAGAGATACGGCATAATCTTGGCGCAATTTTTAATAATTTGGTAATTATTTTGTTAGCGAAGGGTTGGATACTATAGCTTGAAACTTGGTATCAAAATTTAATCTTGGGAAAATTCTGGCTTATTAGCCAAGTAATTCTTTCAAAAAAAGAGATCTAATAAAATTTTCTAATTATCCAGAACTGTTAAAATATCCAAAATCTAGTAGTAATTTTTCGTATTGAAGAAAATAATAAATAAATTGTGCACTAGAACGAGCTACTTACTCTTGTGTCTTAAATATCATCGAAAATCAAACAGACAATTATTTTTATGCACTTTTATTATTATGAATAATCAAAAAAAAAGTATTTCTTGATTCAATAATTAATTTTTCTCAAGAATCTTGAACGAATTCACTATTCGAGTTGACTGGCGAATCTAAGGGTACCGAGTAATGAAAATGACGTACTTCGGTTGATTAATGAGACCTTAAGAGCGAATTTTTTTTTTAAATGAATGCACCAAATAAATTCAGCACATATATGTCTTGACAGATCCTTATTATATCACCAAAAAAGAGAATCAAGAGAAAAAGGTTAATACGAATGTTGTTGTGTTCAAGGCTTGAGTAATGTATGAAGGAGACAGAGCGAGAGTTATATAAAATCTTGCAGTTCCTAGAATTATTGACTTTATTACATTAAAACAAATGTCATGATATCTATAAAAATGGGAAAGGGCGAAATGATACTATGATAAACTAAAGGATCAAGATAACTAGGCAAAACTCTTGTAATAATTTTATTGCTTGATTGTAATTTGCATCTAGGTTGGCAAGCGAATGTTTGAAGGCTTATGTAGCCAGGTACTGGCTGTTTTTAAGAAGGGAGTTCTAAGTGAGATTAAATTTATCTCAAAACTCCAAGATATTAGTTAGTAGTAAATTTATCTCAACGCACCTTGATAATAGGCAACCAACATGATTTTTTTTGCTTAGCATTTCATGGCCACATTGTAGAACTGGAAGATTCTTTGAGTTGGACCAGTCATGTGGATTTAGAAAGTTGATTAAAATTTTCTAGTTTAATCATACTTTGGATTCTGAAGTCATTTGGGAATTATAATAAATCTATTTCTGAGTCCACCAATCCATGGATTCATTCAAATCGATTTACTTTTTTTCAAGGTAAAGAAAGATATGGGATGTGAGACTTTTAGGAGAAGTAGTTAGTTGCTTCCAAACCAGTCTTAGGACCGTATACTCCTTCATGATGATGATGATGATGATAGTGAAGAAGGGAAACTTAAGTAAATAAAGCAATAAAGTTTTAATCAATTTTCTAATTTCATGGGTGTTCTAATGGACCAAGCGTAATTACCCCAGGAATCTCAAAAATAATTCAATGGACTTCACCCTAAGAATAATTCTAGCTATTCGATCAGGTCCATTTCCAAATAATCTACCAGTTCAGTGTGTCTTCATTTACTTTTATATCTTATAACGAATTTGACTTCGCACTCGCACCAAAATACTTCGAAATTTCTCATCAGAAATAACAAGTGATGTGATGTGACCCGTGCGAGTGCAATAATTGAATACATCATTATCAGTGGCGCGCGGTATATGAATGCTGTGGATGCGGCGCATCCCTAAAATTTAAGCTAGCACATTCTAAAAATATAAAGAATTTTCAAGATTTCTTACTTGTATGAGTTGAGCTATCTTATGAAAAATACTTTGATTTTATGAAGATAAAAAGTGAATTAGCTTACATGTACCTATCTGACGCCTGACTATCATTTATATTATTAATCTTCTAAATTGCATAAAAAATAAATCGTGAAAAATGAGCTAAAATATATTTTGGAAGAAGTATTTGATTTTAACATAATTAATTTGGAAAAATATATATGATGCGTTTATGGATTTTGCAAAAAGGAGCGAAAAATAAAATAAAATTTAAAAAAATAAAAGCTTATTTTTTGAATAGCATCTCTTGGTCGAGAAGTCACCAGCACCCATCACTGGTCATTATGTCTTTGATTCTTTAAAACTGTACAAATTCAAATTAATTGAAGGGATATCATATTTTCGATAGTACCTAAGGCACTGTTCTACTCCAACCATCAAAATAATTTAAAAATATTCCTGTGATAGCTAAACACACTAATATATTAGACAACTATCCTTATAGATTACTATGAGACATGTCTAAGACAAAACAAAGTTTGTCTATTTATTAGTTTGTTTTTATTTTAGATTCTCTATTTATTTTTTTGTTTAGACTTTCCTATTATATATTTATAAAATATTTCTTAGCTGGGATGTTTTGTGATATTATTCTGCTGCTCCTATTTTTTCAAACTATTTATCTGGTCTACGTCTTGTTCTTTAATTCATTGTCTATTCCATTCTATTTTTGTTATTTGTCGTTGTTCTATTCGCATTCTTTTCTGATAGATATTTCTCGTGGTTCACTTAAAAGAATAGTTCTCGAATAGTTTTTAATTTTTGAAAAATAAAATACTTGTTCTACTTAGCTTTATTTTGTTGATTGTTAAAAAATATTTAATATTGAACTTCTTATTGGTTGTCTTTATTATTAGTATTTCCAATTAAATTTGAAAAATTTCTCCCATATCTATAATTATAATTATTTTAGAAGTATTTCAAGGTCTTTCCTTACTGCGTTTTAAGGGTTCCTTCAAAATGTCTAAATGTTTTTTATCACTTTCATCAGTACACAGGACTTTTAACCAGAAGTTTTTTCGGGGAATTCACTGAGTATAATAGTCGGAGAACCCATGACCCATTTTTCATGAAGTGTTTGATTCAAGTAGATATTTCACCTAGAGGTATTAATAGCATAGATAAGTAGGGAATCGGTTGTTTTCTTGATCTAGCAGGGTACTGCTAGCTACTGCGCATAGGATAAAGTTGTAAAAAAATATTCGCCAAAAAGTGTTTGATTCAAAATTCTAACAAATACTATTCTGACAGCTAAGTTGATTTTAAATTAAAAAATTCGTAAGTCTGTAGGGGGTGCACTGAGCCAGACAACCCTAAAGCTGCATTTTTTTTATTTGAGAAATGCAACTTTAGGGTTGTTAAATTGTGATTAGAAATGTCTGAACTGGGAGAATAATCAGTTTCAAGAATTATTTTTTTTTTAGATTGAATTCCGAAACCCAACTTGTAATCCAAGATCTTAGCATATTTTTCTAGTGCCAAATTGTTTGTCTTCTCAAAAAGAAGGGCCTGATTAGATTTTTGGCTTTTTAGATTCAGAAACTCCTAGATGAAAATTCAAAATTCGATTAATCAAAATCAAATCGAATATGATACTGTTGAATAATCGTATCTACCAGATGGGCTGAAATTTCACACACACAGTCCGAATTGTTTAACCACGATCTTTTTCCTAAGTTTCAACCACCTGAAGCTAACTTATACTTAATTGAAAAGTTTTTAAATTGAAAGTTTTTGTGCCGAGTGGTGGCAGAATTTTTATATATTGAAGGCGACAATAAAAGAGTGTGTCTTCTCGCTGGAATTATAAATTTTATTTATAACGAGACTATAGTTTCGAGGGCTTTGCCCTCTCTCATTACACTATTACAATTGATTCACAGGAATTAATGTAAATTCGAGAATTCCAGCAGAAGACACACTTTCGCTAGTCTCCTTTTAAAAGTTTTTTGTTTTGCCGAGAGTAGCCGAGTTGTTGACAACATCTTTGTTTCTCTTTATGTATCACTTATACTTTATCCAGTGACAAAAAAATAATTGTCAAATTTGCAGAAACCGTAACCAGTCCTGAAGAAGTTTTTTCACTTTTATTCTATTTTAATTTAATTTAATTGATTAGTTTTTAAATTTTACAGTCAGATCACATTTCGTTTATCATCCAGAGAATGTAGTTGATTCTGCTGGGTGGTTGTACATTACAGGTTTACAGTTATCCAATTGTTTGGGTATGGTAACAGAAGAAGAGATGGCGGCTGGATGAGGATATATTTTAGGGGTTGGTTAGTATCAAAGGGGGGTTGTGAGTTTGCGGGGATTTGCTCGATGGTTTGTTGGCCAGCCTGGACCGATGGGCGAAGCCAAGGCGTGGTCGGGAGAGCAACGCAGGCGCTGCAGCCACCATCAAGCTGTTTATAACCTCCGCCTAGGACGACTAATCGTTAATATGCGCCTATTCTTGGCGACGCTACTTGTTGACTCGATTGTCTGTCCTGGGTCCAATTCATGGCCGAGCGGAGGGCGCTTACACCCCCACACAGAATTCCTACAAAAGAAATGGCAACAATCCATCCACATAATCTCATCAGATTATGGACCCCGCTGATGGAATGATAAATATAGATTCACAATAGTGAAGATTCAATAAATCAATTGCCAAAGCAGAGTTTTTTCTACAACTTTTTCTTACATAGAACCTCCTCTCGAATTTTTCTAAGAATGTCATTCCCACAGTGGAGGATTTACGTATAAGCATAGACAAAGCTAGAGCTTAGGGACCCCCTTTATTGAGGGCCCCCCAAAAAAATTGTCCAATTGAAGCAACGTCATACACTACTGCAAATATACTGCAGCATTTGTATTTGTCCCAATACGAAATGCCGCATGATCCGGAACGTCCCATACTCCCCACTCATTTTTTTTAACGCGTCCTTTCCAAGAATAAAGCGCTATTGTACCTAGGAGTTTATGTTACCTATAACCAGTTAACCGGTATTGCCGGTAATTTTGACTACCAAAATTACTGACAAATTTCGACAGCAAATGCCGGTAATTTAGGCAATTTTTAAGAATTATTTCGACTATTATTTTTTTATAATAGAAATGGAACGTGCAAAGTATATGATTTCGTTTACTATAAACCCAGTGATTCGCATTTTTAAGTTTGTTATGAATAAAAGTGATTTTAAATTAAAGATTTATTATTTCACTTATCTATAACACTTCTTAATTGTATAATATTTCAGTTTAACCCTCTGGAGGTATCTGAAAATCATATTTGGCACTGACATATAATAAATATCTGGACTTATAAAGGGATTCATATCTCAAATAGCTTAGGGCCTTATCAGGAATTTAAAATCCGGCCTTGCATTCACCTAGCTCAAAAAGAGAGTTTATTTCAAATAATTTAATATTGATAATACAAGTTCTCATATTTTTAATTTTGAGATAAAGATTAATAATATTTACCTAATGAGAAAGCTGAGTCCTGTTTTTTGCCAGTTCTTTATTACATTCTTTAAAACTTTTGAAATTTGTACGGAGATTAATTTCCCCCTTGAAATATTAAAATTCACCCGGGGGGGGAGTCCACCCTGTTTAGAACCCCTGTGCTAGAGGCCTTGGAGTTGCAGATACGATCTTTTGTACTTGTACCAGTAATGGTAGATGGTAATGGTAGTTCCTGATTGTACTCTTAGATATAAAAATAAACAAATTCATTACATATGTACTGTGTATTACAAATAAAATTTTTTCAATTTTTAAAATGCAAAGATAGTGTAACCCCTAGAGGCCTGGATTGGCCCCTCCATCGTGTAAATAAGTCGAAGAGGAATTTTTATGGACTCCTCCTAAATAATATTATGGACTCCTCCTAAATAATATTATGAGCTAATCAAAATCCATCCTTGAAAAAAAATTTCTAGCTCCAGCCTTGATTCTGAGTTATTAACCACTTGTTTTTATTCCAGAGTTCTTAAACAGTGTTTTGAAACAAAATAATAATAATAATAATTCAATACTTCCACACATATCAAATATCATATCATATAATGATATAAAGACAAGCGAAAGTAAAAAAATTGAAGAGTTTCTTGTGCCATGAAATGATATTAAAGATGAGCTTAAATAACGTGCTGTTATAAATAATTGTTTTTTCTTGTGGTATGGGAGACCGGATATAAAAGTAAAAAGCCAGAATCGAGTATATCATTAATTATTTAACTAAAAATTCTATATAAATATATAGAAATCCATTTATTAGTTTATAAGATTAATATGATATATTCGAGTTTTGAGGAATTTTTCGAAAGTTATCGCGGTTTAAAGTAAGCAAAAGAAATGCTATTTTTATCTGTAGGGTGTGGGACGAAATCGACACAGCATAGAGACAAAAGTATCATTACATTTTGTCTAGCTAAAATTTTAAGGAGAAAATAAAATAAAATAATTTTAAGAACAAAATAACGATAATAAAAATACTAAAAATCTAGTATATAGTAAATTGATGTAATTGATGGGAAAGTTTGTTTAGAAGTTAAGCTGAATTGAGTGGATTATATAATATCTTCTTATATAATTTTAACCTAGTGGAACAATTTAATGTTGAAATCTCTAAAAAATCATAATCCCTAACATTTTCTTGTCCCCTGACCCTTTGAATAAAGTTAGTTGCCCTGTTCATTTTACAGTTACAGATACAAGAGATCATGGACATATTTCACTCCTGTTCGAATACAACCTGAGAATTGGTTTATCGTTTATTATTGCAAAAGACAAGCTGATTTGTTCTCATTAAAATATTGTTTCTTGTTTGCATCATGCTCGAAGATTTTTCTGAGGCGTTTTTGAATCTAATAAATATAATAGAGAGTTGATATATTCAGCTATTCACAATGTGAAGACTAAAAAAAAAAAAAAAAAAAAAGATTACTTTTTTTTTTTTTTTTTTTTTTTTTTTTTTTTTTTTTTTTTTTTTTTTTTTTTTTTTTTTTTTTTTTTTTTTTTTTTTTTTTTACAAAGCTATTTGTTTCAATTATAATAAATTAGCGATTAAGTGAAGAAAACGTTTATTCTATCCACAACAAAGAGTTGATTTATTTTTGGGAAAATTATTTTATATATTTTTCCACACATAAACAATGAAAGAAATCATTTTGGTTTTTCAGGGTATTTTTGGTTTCTGTATCACAGACAGTAGAAAATTTTTCGGGTAAGCTACAGTATTTCCGTGGTATATTAATTCGAATTTCGGAAATGAAATGTAAAATTGTAACAACACATTTTTAGAATTATGTTCAAAATCAAAATGGCACTTTATTAGTGCAGCTACAATGTTTGTTTGCTTGCCCATATTTCAGAGCATTGTGGTTTGCCGACTATTTTTTTTTTTTATTTATTTATTGTCACCGGGAACAACCCATTTAGACAACACATCAGTATAGTGTTAGTAGTGTTAGTGAGGGAGCCGAGTTTTAGCAGGTAGATATTTTATATGACAGCCAGGATCGAACCCCAGCCTTCCGCTCCAACATCGTCATCATCGATGCCGAAGCGGGATCCTGCGTTAGTCAGCTCGAGAAGCTAACCCGACTCCCCACTAAAAGATACATGCTTGAAATTTTACAAAGTTATATGTGATACATGCTTGAAATTTACAAGTTATATGTATTAAATTTCCTGAAATCAAAATCGATCATTTAAAAATGTTAATCTAATGAAAATGTTGGGAAGCGTCAAATTTATGGTGGAGCTCAAAAGCTAAAGAAAAATATTTTATTATCATGCATCCCTCTTTATATAAATTGGGGTTAATTTTTTAAAAAATTTATTTCATTTTAAAATAACGCTGGGAAGAGAGTTCAAAGTGGCAATTTTTATGAGATTTTTGTACCTGACGGGATTTAGTAGGTAATGGTCGAATTATGAATTTTTTTACAAATTTCCTCATTCTATTTATAGCAGCGACAAATATGAACATTCTGATATCTTAAGTATTTAAGATGTTATAATATACGGAATCCTCGGAACGCGGCTCGCAATTGACAATCTTATATACACTGAGACCATACAATAAGATTATATTTTATTGCTTCCAAAACAGAACGAAACCATAACACGTTTTTGATTAAACGAAATCATCCAGAGTCGGTGTTAGTCACCTTAGTTATTTGTTCTTTATGAAGAGGATCATATTGAGCGCGATAGTAAATAAAACGCCTGATTAGCTGGCCATTTAAACTGTAGTGCACATAGTGTTTGATAGTCTTAATTATATTTTTATGTTTCTGAAACTACAGGAAAAATAAATCCATGTACTAATAGAAGTTATCATTTTTTGAGGGCGACCAGAGTATTGTATTTAAAAATTTATTTAGTGTTTAGAAATAACTTAAAAATAGAGAAAAATCATTTACAATCTGCTTATGTGTGATCGTCTCTCTGGATTCTGATATCCAAGATAACCACGAAACAAAGGGTGGTAAAATATTAATTCTACTTCAAAAATGCTTGAATTTTTCGAAACAAAGTATTTAGTATGAAAGATATTTTTTTTTTGAACTTCTTTAAAATTCGAAACACTCTACGACCTTTATTTAAATTATATGGCATGGCTATATGTTTAAATTTAGAATCACTATATCGCGAAATTTTACAAATTAAGATAACAATCTTTGAGTAAAATATTTTACGTGTTTACATATGTCAGAGAGGTTCACATCCCGCAGGTGAGCCAGATGGCCCGGATTGCTGTTACTGGCACTCGGGTTCGATTCCCGAGGAGTGAAAAACAACCCCTCTGACATATAATTAAAAATATTCCATTCCATCGGATTTAATAGATGACAGCATCTTATGATTTTCTTACAAAGTATTTAGACACAGTATTTAGACTTTTGATCTTTATAACATGTGAATGGGTAGTAATACTCTTTGCCTAATATGGTAATTCAGTTGTCTAACTAGCAGGGGCTATCATTATAGTAACTATTAAATGATTGGACTGATGCTCCTACAGGCAAACATTGAATTTGAAAGAATTTGACAATTAGCTTGAGTTACGTTGCTGACGAAAAAATTGCCAAAACTACTAAAAGCCTAATAGAGCCTTGTTTTTATCTCAAAATATTATTATTTTAAGGTAAAATTTTACCTCCAGGGCAATACGTAGCTTTTTAAAGATTTTTCGCAATATTTATATTTCATTTTGGCTTAAAAAATTTTTAAAAATAAAAAGGAAAAATTTTTTCCCCAGCGAGAATTAATAGATTTCTGAGTTCTTGTTTTTTATAAAATAATTGTATTTATTTATTATTGACATATGTAGATATTGTATATGTATATAATTTAGAAGTACAGTAGGCAATAGATGAAGTGGTTAATTTGGGGTCAGACTCAACCCCACCGTATGGTTTCTCAGGTGAAAACGAATCTTGATATAGCTTGAAAGCCACTTATTGAAATCTGACTCAGTTGAAGGCGTTTCCTCTTCGGTTGGTAACACCACATCGCCACCCACCCAAAAAATACGTTTGGTTTGGTTGCGGTCTTGACCTATATTATATGTCTATAATTAATTGAATGTCCATTTTCTGACAGAAATAGAAAAAGAGGGGAAATGAATACAAGCAGGTTTGCATCTCTGTATGATGGTAAAATTGAGATACACTTTATTGCCCGCTCGAACAGTGAGTTATTTATGATTTTATAGCTTTCACTGTCAAGGTTAGCAGACATATGTACAAATTATGTTATCTTGTGATTTCATAATATCGTTAGGTATATAGAAACCATTCTTTATCTATGCTCCATGTTACTTGTTTCGTATTTGAAAGATTTTGTCTATTTAGAAAACTTTTTGAGTGTGTATTTAAAACATTATTTGAAATTCTCTGTTAAAATTTAGATAATTGAGGAAACAAGTGAAAATTTGTTTAAGACTCGGTACGCTCTATCCAAGTTATGAGTGATTTTGCAATTGTCATTATCTGTGAACAATTTTAGGTAGAAAGTTAAAGTTTGGCAAAAAGTTTTAATTTATAATCATACAGGCTTTTTTGAACCAGAATTCCGGGCCTATAGAAACAAGCGTTCAAGCAGTTTTCAAACACATTGATTCGATTTTGTGCGATTTTTTCTGAATTTTTCATCTCAGAAGTTAGTGAAATCAGAAAGTGTAGAATCAATTATTTCTCTTAGAAATACTATTATAGATATAAACATTTTGCCATCAGAATTAAATTTAGTTCTTGAGTTATTATTTTCCTGAAAATATTGAGCCCAGTGTACTAAGTAAAAAGTAAACTAAGTCCTTTATTTGTATTTTTAATTAAAATTGAACAAATACATTAAGAGAGTGTTGTCTTTCTCCGATCATACTGTAGTTATCTGAGACTTTTTTATTTTTCTATCGAGAAATTCATAATAATTTAAAAAATACTTTATTTTTTAAATATATTATGGCATCTTTTTATTTTAGAAAAAAAGGAACTATTTTGATTTAATTGGAATTAAAGAAAATAATAATAAAGTCGCATCATGTTGCACATTTTCCATTAGCTTCTAACATGCAGAAGATATTCAGAAATTGTTCGATTCGGAAACTTAGTTTTATGAGAAAAGAAATGCGAATTTGAGAAGAATTAGACAGTTGGCTACTCGCGCAATTTCTTGAAAACTAAAAGTGCTGAGACAGCATTTTTTTCATTGAAAAATAAAAATAAATTCACTTTGCTTGAAAGAATTTCCAAATATAATTAAATATATTTTATACAAAAGGTAACAATTTTTTCCTATTGCGAGCCATATATACATAAATCTTGCTTGATTTTAAAAACAGCATTGGATAAAGTAAAAATGAGAAAATGGCTTGCGCCTTCTTTTGTAGAGCATATCCCTGTCTGATTTATGGCAATATAGTTGTCTCACCAGCAGGGGCTCTCATTATAGTTGCGTATTAAATGAGTCGGACTGATGCTGCTACAGGCAATTATTGAATTTGAAAAGAATTAAGATAATTGGATTTTTCGCAATTTCTTGAAACTAAAAGTGCAAGACAGAATGTTTCATTGACAAATAACCATAAACTTCACACTTAGAAGAATTTCCTTCGTGTTGATTAACTTCCAAGAACTAATTGGTTCGGGTGCTTTCACCATGCCAAGGCTGTTACTAAATATATTACTTATTAAATAAGAAAAGAGAGAGAATTAATTTATACACTTTAGTAGGTCTTGATAGCAGATCACTTGCAATAATTTAATTAGCATGTCACGGTAATTAAACATTCTCAGACTCTTAACGATGTATAAGTTGAGATTTTTAGCAGTAGAATATAAAAATCTTACTAACTCGTGGATCACTTTTGATTGTTAGAAAAAATTTGAAAAATTTAAAAATGAGAAAAATCTTGCGCCTTCTTTTGCAAGTAAGTCAAAGCCTAGACTGATATGCCAAACCAGTTGCCTAACTAGCAGGGGCTCCCATTATAGTAGCAATTAAATGGCGGATTGATGGTGCTGGCAAACAGCGAGCGTGTTTCGACAGGTTTGAACATGGATTGTGTCTGATGATGCTTTCTCCCAAGATATTTTCGTTTTTTATATTATATGAAATACTCTATTAGGAAAATGTATTTTATTTTACTTTGAATGAACAATTTTGCTTGAGATTTTATTTATTTTGTTTAATACCTTTTATATTAAGTTCATTTAAGTCTCTGTCAATTAAGTCATTGCAAAATCTAGTCTAATGGTCTGTATATATCTATCAACGAGAAAGCTGATTCTAAAAATTGCCTGAAGAAGTCGAAAATATGCGACGAAACTTTTGGAAATTTAGTTTTTAATTATTTCTTCTCAAGTCCAAGATCCCAACATCTCAGCCTAATTACATTGTATTTATCTTTGCAAAATCATTTTGATTTTTCTGAATAAATTCTAAACATTGATCACAAGTGGGATGAAATCAACCACTTTGTCATACTGGACAAGAAAATATTTTCAATTTTAAACCAAAAATAACTCACAAAAAAATTCAACTGGCGTGCCTTTTTCAAACCAAAAGCAATCAAAAAAATTGTTTCATTTTTTTCGCTCAAAAAATACAATTCGCATAATTAGTGGAGATTGTGGTGTTGGTACAAGGTGTGAAACATTTTTTAATAAAGATAAGAGTAAATAACATTATTATGTAATAATTTATTTATTTTGAGGAGCGAGACGGAGTCGCTTGTTTCACATTAGCGCGAAGTTTTAATGTGAAACAAGTGACCAAGAACCCAACTCATAGTAAATGAATATTACATATAATATTTATTTATGCACTTATCTTTACAATTCGTATCTTTACTGCGTTATAAACTGAGTTCTGCTTTTATTGACCAGAAGTAAAGATCATTTAAGAAATAATTTCTCGATTTTATAATTTCCTTGAACATTTGAAACAGATTTGGCGGAGACACTAATATTCCAAGGTCTACCAGTTAAGAACCACTAGGCCTACTTAACATACTTCACCCTATTGTAAAAAATAATCATTAAAGCGATAAAGACATTTTTTTAATCTTCTAAATTTATATATTAATTCAAAATTTAATTGTTAATTTTGAATTAAGTAACTTGGTATTTTTATTTTTTTCTTAAGTTTAATATCGTATCTTATTTCATTTTGATAATTTATTAACATACATCGCATATAACCTCGTATTATACGTTTATAGATACCACGGGTAGTATTTAATATAACTAAAAATATGACAATGAAAAAACAAACAGTCATAGGCATTCGGAATTTCAGTAACGTAGCAAAGTTAGCTATCAAATGGATGACTGCCGAGGTTAATCAATATATTGCAGAATTTCAAGTGTCTTAATCTCGTCCAGAATTAATGTGGATAAAATTATAAGTAATTCAAACAATACAAACAATAGATAATATATTTTGGCCACCGAAGACTCAAAATAAATGAATTCTAGACATTTCTAGTAACCAGCCAGATCCGTCTCACTAAATAATAATGGCGCATTCTATGATTTACAAAAATATTATTATTAATTAAAATGTAATAATTAAGGTCCCACAGGAGAATAGTAGATAGAACGATCGATTTCCATTAGCGATAACCCGAGATAAAAAATAAATAAATTGACACGTTCTGATATGGCCAACCACTTGGACTTTACCATAGGCACCAGTGGTTGAGTTTGTATACATAGGGCCTGGATTTTTATTTTTTTAACCTCCCTCCCCTAATTTTTGGCGCTAGAAAAAATATTTCGTTATTATAGGTTCATTTTATAGTATATTTCATTTTTCTTTTTTAGTTTGGAAATATTATAACTTTAGTTTTTAATTCCTCCTCTACCCCCCCCCCCCCCCCCCCCCCCCCCCTTAATTTTTGGGAGTGGATATGCACCAAAAATCTAATCAGCTCTTCATCCGACAATGCACTCAAAACTAAGTGAGAAATTTGGTTTTGATATTCTCATTAGTTTTTGATCTAGCTCGTCATAGCAAAAATTTCGTAACGCACAGACTAACAGACATTTTGACAAAACAGTTATTATCTCGAAAATATAATTTTATTAAATGTTCACTTATTAGGCTTTTTGTAAACCGAAATGCCATAGTTTCGCCCAATTTTTAATCAAATTGTTTCAGCCGTTTTTTGAGATATTTCGAAAAAATTAGCAAGAAAAAAACACTTATTTCATGCACCGATTACAATAACTTTGACCATACCCTATACGGTAAAGTAAAAGATCAAATTACTTTTTGAGCTCCTGAAAACTTTCACCTCATATAAAAATTAAAGTCGCCAATCAATCATACAAACCACTGTGTACAATTTTATCGGAAAAATTATAGAAGGTACTCTCGAAAATTGAGTATGGCCCACTAAAAAGAAGAATTAATTTTGTGTTGAATATTCGAGCTCGAAGAAGATAAGATTAAAACATTATGATAAATATAATTCATTAGAAATCAATTAATCTATCCTCATGAAAATGTCTTCCGTTAATTGTTGAAACTTTATAAAAACCTGAACCAACGAATATTTTAAGTTATTTAAATGAGAAGATATTTTTAGTAGAAACCAGAAGCGCGATAGGTCCATTGACCCGGCATCTCGGGGTCAAATGCACGTTGGCAACGGTATCTTATCTATCGGCGGGCGGCCTATCTCTCTATGCACCCGACTATCTTGCTCATCCATATGTGAGGTGGCGCAACGAGATTCACTTTATTACGGGAAATTCGACCAAAACAAGCCAGAGCAGCAGCTGTTCCTTGCCAACAGATGGTGGTTGATTAATTGTTAAGACGCTATTCTCGCACAAGTAACATGAGAACTCTAATTAAAAATCGGCAAAAATGCTTTTTGCTCTCTTTCGCGGTTTGATTACTTATTATATAATTCGGTTGGAATGGCGAGACAACGTGGAATAAAATATTTGAAATTTTTAAAATCGTTTTTATGAGGCTAACCTTTCCGCTTCACGGCAGCTTTTGCAAAATTCAAGGTAAATATAATTTTGGAGACGATCAAAACTTTCAAGCCTTGATAAATTCGCCATTCGCAAATTTCATCAGAAGTGTAATTTAGTGTTAGTAGCGAACGTGCTCGAAGATAGAAGAGTCGAAACATTATAAAGATGTGCATTTAATTAATTCAAACATGTATGCCGGAATTTCCCGCTACGTTAGCTTTACAAATGAATTGATAGGTCCGTTCGTATAAAGATTCTGAACTTCAGGTTCAACTTTCTACAGATATAGGCTATAACCGTTTGAAAAACCTCACAGATATAACAATTCGATTTTTTTCTGATTATATTCATCAAGAGATTTCTGCAAGCTAAAAATACCCAAAGATCTAAAGGAGACTTTGGAAACTCTATTTTTGGAACAGATCCAACTTTCAACACCTTACAATATCTTCTAGAATTGACACACTATAATGAAATCCAGACGGACAGACATACATTATTTTTTTTTTAACATTCCAGATATTTATAAACGCCTGAGCAAAATTCATATAGATCGGATGCTATGGTGGTTGAGTTATTGATTATCGAAAAGTACTTCTAGACTAAAAACCACCTACAAGTGGATATTTTTAATTTGAACCTCTTTTCAGAATGCACTTTTTGACGTTTCGACAACCCTTTTCTGAACTCGACACCAGCTGACCCCGTATTGTAGAAGTATGTTGAAGCACAATCTTGTTGCAATCTAGGTTGTTTTTAGTCGAAACTTACTTTTCGATGAATTGAATTACATTTAATGCATTTCACACTTTTTTATTAAATTATACAAATTATTTAAGCTTTTACAAAATTATGTGCATTTTTTGATATTGTCATCTACGCAGTACTAACATTCATAAAATGAGGTTTGTTATCCAACTTGATGCAGGCATCCATCATGAAAAGGTTCCTCAGCCCTGTTTAGATCATAGAGTGTAATTTAATTTGCTGATAGATGACCGGATTTAAGCTTGATGAAGTTTAAATTATAACCGTTATGATATTCAAGTCTAATAGAATATATATAATCTCATTGAGTTTAATAACTTAATATTGACTGAATAGATCAATCAGCATTTTTATGTCTTATGCTAAGTAAGGCACCTTAATCCATCACAATTATGAGATAGGTCATCAGTCTGAAGATACAACGGCTTGCCTTTATTCGAATCTACATCAAGCTAATTCGTTTGATTTCTTAAGGCTCAGTTTATCTACTTTTCTGGACTACCTGCTAAATCACCATAACCGACGAGATATCTGTTGCAGCCAACGTGAACATCTATAGAGTTAAATCTGCCAAATGATCCGCAACTGTACAGCAATTCAACACAGAGCGACTTAAGATGACGTGTCCGTACAAGTTTAATGATATTAACGATTAGATGAACAATCCGAGACCTAACAGTTTACACCATATATTCTTGAATTATCCAGAGTAAATATTCTAATTCTTGGTACTACGACAGCATTTTCTAAAATATTCCAAGTTAGTCACCTGCCTTGTCCAAAGGTCTGTTTATCATTTGAGTTCTTTTCCCAAATTCTACCACAAAATTTCCAGATTTTTCTCGAGAAGTTCCTGATTAGTAATCCTATCAACCCAATTTGTCTTCATTATTCACCAATAGCAGCACATTTTGAAAGGATCTAATCTCGTCGTCTCTGCATATCTTATCTATCAAGTTTCACATTCAAACATAAATTTTCAGAAACATATTCTTTGTATTTTCTTAGGATAGTTGACAAAAAATTTAGTAATTTTATTTCATAATTAAATTTCAATTTAGCCTAAGGAATAACTAAAAGACTTGTTTTTTCTAACTTATGTTAACTACTTCCACTATTATAGTAAATTATTTACTTCCTAGCAAATAAAATCCCTTAAGCTTCTTTATGTTCTTGAAGGAGACAATAAAGAGTGTGTCTTCTGCTGGAATTTATAAATTTTATTTTTAACGAGACTATTAATATTAATATTAATTCCCGTGAATCCAATTGTAATAGACTGATGAAGAGGCAAAGCTCTCGAAAATATAGTCTCGTTAGTAGAATAAAATTGATAAGCTTCAGCAGAAGACACACTCTTTTTATTGTCTCCTCAATTTATAAAAATTCTGCTACTCTCGGCCAAAAAATTTTCAATTTAATTTCTTTATGTTCTCTTAGCTAATCGTGATATATTTCTGTTAATTTTACTTTTTTCTCTACCCGGGTACCTACTCCAAAAAATATATTTAGACTCGCTTTTTAATTAATTTTCATGTTAACTCCTTCTTTTTGATTAATCTAATTTTTCAGACCATTTTATTTCTATTTTATTAAAAAATCACGGCCAAATCATTCGCATTTTTATAAATTCATATCCATTTTACCATTCATTCTTCAAGAAGTGAATATTTATCAAAATTTTCACACAATTAAAAAATTTAAAATTTAAAAATTATTGAAATAATAAATTTACATTGCTGTAAATTCGTCCAGTCAAATTGTGCTCAAATAGGCCCCTATGGCGAGAAGAAGTTTTGGGGTAATTCTGATTTTTGCAAATATATGTTTTTTGGGGCGCTGAATCCAAATCTGAAAAATTCTATATATCTATAAATCCAAGGCTTTTATCAAAAAAGTGATCCAGGTAAACGTTCAAGTCAATAAAATTTTCAGACAGAAATCAAGCTTTTAGGATGAGTGGTTTTCATTTTATGAAGGAAAAACTGTGATTTTTGAAAAAATTGCAATTTTCAAAACTACAACCTCATTGCGGAACGGATTATCATTTATCCAATTAAGATTAAACTTTGTTTAAATTGTATCAAATTTAGTCTAGTTTAAAAATGTATCGAGTGGTCTTTATCGAAAACGTACTCCTTCATGGTCAAAATTGGAAAATATCGAAAAAAGTGCGAGTTTTTGGGTGATCAGCTGATCAGGAAGGGCTGTCTAGGTCGAAAACTTGGATTTTCGCGCTTGAGCCCGAACGGTTAGTCGAATAAAAAATCTAAATTATGCAAATTTGAAGTTTTATGAAATTTCATTTTGAATAGGAAAGTTATTAGCGACAAGTTGATAATTTTCGAGTTATAAGCAAAAAAAACCGCCTAAAAATTGACATTTTCATCTTTTTTTGCATTTTCTACAATGTCGCGTCACGAAATTTTGGTGGGAGGCCTCAGATTTGAATTCAACGCCCAAAAAACATATATATTCAAAAAATAAGAACTACCCTAAAACTTTCCTGATAAAAACACAAATTGACTAGAGTAAATGTGGATATGGGTATGGTGTGTTGACTCGATGCCCAAATCATTGTAATAATAATAAATATGTATTTTTTTAAATTTGGGAAAAAAAATCCAAGTCAAGATATTATAATTTTTTTTTTACTTTTAAGGGGTGAAATTTTTAAATTGAGAAAATTTGCAAGGTCTAAGGAAGTTTCATTAAGTGGGAGATAAATTTAACCTAATTTATCGCGCGGAGAATTTACCACTGCTCGAAGCCCTTAAAAAACTTAGTAAATTGGATAGTATCTAACTTTCTGAGGTTTGGCTCGTGATTCCGGCTTCTTTCTTCTACTATGTTCTTTTCAAGATGGAAGGGCCATCCCATACAGGCCTTTAGGGGATGCACCTTCTGGTGTATCTCCTTCTCACATCAATATCTTAAAAAAAAAAAAAAAAAAGCTGAAAAATCTAATTTTTTTTTCTGACCATCTTACACTTCTTTATATTCATTACATAAAGCAACTTTTTCCTTTTTTGAAATATAATTCCATTGATAAAGGGAGAAAATCTCTCTCTGTATTAATAAAGTCTACTTGACTTCCAATTTCTATTTTCTAATTTAAAAGACATAAAATGAACTAATCAAATAAAAGCAAAAACAAGCTTTTATAGTTCTGATTATAAAACATCTAAAGATTTAGAGTTTTTCCCACCATTTGGAGATATTGTATTTTTCACGAGCACCATGATAGTTTAATTAATTGCTAAATACCAATAAATCAAGATTGAATTTTATGGTTTTCTACTATTTTGTTAACTTTATTAACAAACTAAATTTATATCTGTAACTTTTGTTCAATTGAGAGATGATAATTTGGGCTTGTATTTTTGTCTTCATTGATCTATGAGTTTATTTTTTTTTTTTCGTTTTGATTTAACAAGAGAAAAATTTGGAAAAATATGCCAAATTCTCAGAGCAAGATTAATTTAGAGAGCATCTTCATGATTTGATTAATTATCAACGGTGATAGAAAACTCAATTCTGCAAATAATAATAATCGACAAAAGAAAAAGAAAAAAAAACCTTGTATCCCATTAATTGTCACATAATTTCATTTTTTTCTAGTAAAAAATAAATAAATCGGAATTTGAAATTTGATTAATGATTCTTTATTGAATAAGAATCTTAAGAATTTGAAATGAACAGTGGTATCGTGAAATTTCTAAACATATAGTTATATATAAATGATTTACTGATTCGTGAATCACCACTGCCTTTAGACAATCCAATAAAATGTTTAAAAAACTTATTTTGCGATACTCTGAGGAAAAGTCTCTATAAATAGAAAGATATTAATATCCACTAAAATAGACATAGGAGATCAACTAGAAAGTATTCATAATTTTATTTAAAAATCACAATATTTGGATATTTTCGCCAAGGACTCATGCCAAAATTACAAAAACAATTTTTTTTTAATTTCATTTGTCTAACTGTAAATAGATTTAGCTAATACCATTCAAGAAATCGAACTAATGTCATCCTGCATTCTCCAGAAGCTCATCTCACCCATGACAACAATTTTTCAAAGATGGGGTGAATGGATACTCTGTTCTCAAAAGGATGTTTACTGAACCTTTTTCAAAGTTTATTTGAACGGTGATCTTGATCCCCATTTAAAGATCGATGAGCGTTTTTCTATTTCAAGAGATTCTTAATTTTTTACCTTACCATGGTGTTGCATTAAAATGTTATATTACTTTTATATGTTTTTTCGAAATATTTCAAAATTAGCTTGAACTCTTTCGATATAAAAAAATCGCAACGTTGTGATTTACAAGAAAGCCTAATATAAAGAAAATATCGAATAATTATTTTAAGAGATATTAATTATTTTGTCAAAAATATTTGTGAGTAGTTACCAACTTTTTGTCTAGTTGAATAAATTGACACGTTCTGATGTGGCCATCCACTTGACTTTACCATACACTTCTGGTTGAGTTTGGTACAAGGGCCTAGATTTTTATTTTTTTGACCCCCCCCTCCATTTGGGCGGTTTGTTTTTGCATTTTTAGGGGGCCCACTGATTATGTATACAAAATTTGGTTGAGTTTACTCCAAGGGCCTAGATTTTTATTTTTGAACTCCTCCTAATTTTGGCGCCAGAAAAAAAATATTTTCGTTATTATAGGTTCATTTTATAGCATATTTCATTTTTCTTGTTTTTTTCGAGATTTGAAAATATTACGATTTTGAATTTCTCACCCCACCTCTTGATTTTGGGTGGATATGGACCAAAATCTAATCAGCTCTAATCGGGCTGCATACAAAACATACGTGTGAAATTTGGTTTTAATATTCACACTAGTTTTTGAGCTAGCTAGTCCACAAAAAATTATATAGTTATAGAGAGAGCAAATATTTATTTGGACTTCAATAAAATTCAGCCAATAATTTGAAAAAAAATACTTGTTCCAACAAATAAATACACTAAAAGGTATAAAATAATTATTATCTTATTTAATTAAACTAAACGACTGAAATATAACATGAAATTACTTTTTGAAGTCGGTGCCAAACTAACTATACCTATAAGCGAGCGTACCCGCCAAACGTACTAAGTAAGATCCGTCAAGTGCGATTCATAAAAGTGTTATGTTTGGCACCAACTTCAAAAAGTAATTTCATGTTAATATTTCGTCATTCGTTGTAACTTAGTATAATAATAATTATTTATACTAGTGTATTTTATTATTGCATTTAATTTTTTGAAGTCGTTTTTATTTTTCTTAAAATATTTTATTTTTCTCTTTTTAGTGATGTTATTAATAGTGATCTATATCATCAGAACTTGACCAAATTAATATGACCCCATCCCTGAAGACTGCCCCTTTCGGATAAAAAAAGAACCATCAAATCGGTTCACAAACAAAGAGGTTGAGGTCTAAACAAACCTAATAACAAAAGAGTCTAATACCTAGTGAAAAAAAATGAAGGACCAATCGGAAGCTAGACTGGACCCAATGCAAAAAGAAATTTTCAAAATCGGTTCACAATTGTGTGGAGATGTAAGGGGTAACAACCTTTGAGTAGAAGTAGGTAATGGACTGAAATTGAGCCTCAACCATTCGTATTAATAAGCTACCTCTTGATGGAAAAATTTAGAAATTTATAAAATGAGGAGAAAAATTTAGTCTGGAATCGTATAGGGGCCGCCCATAAATTAGGACACACGAATTTCGAGAATTTTAGACCCACACTCCTCCCCGTGTCCCATTCTTTCATTTTTTTCATTGAGCCCCCATGTATTGTGCCGTCACACTACTTTTCACTTTTATACCCTATAATTTAAAAATTGAAGAAATTTAAGTGTTTTTGCTAAAACAATTTTTTTCTAGATTTATTTTACTCAACATTTTCAGGTTGGAATAATAATAATCTGGAAATCTAAAAAATTTGAAAATTTTTTAATTTGACTTATATGACATTACAATTTTTAATATCCCCCCCCCCCCCCCCCCCGTCATATTTTGTACTACACAAATCTGAGATGCCCCCCTCCCTATCACTGTGTGACCTAATTTATGGACGGCGCCCAATAACTGAAGAAGCAAAGCTCATGCAAAGAGTTCGTTATCACGTCAGAATATACATTTCAAAAAAGATGCTTAGATTTCAGTTTTTCAAGTATCAGAACTTTTACCTTGAAATTCAGAATATTAATACCTAATCGTTATAACATAGTGAGCAACTTTTTGAAACAATCATAGATAACGAGCTGAAATTTAGCTTATATATTTGCATTTATAAACTACGTTTTGGAGTCAAGTTTCAGTTTTCTAGCTTAAACAGATCGCAGAAGAAAACATTTCAAAATTCTCAAAATTTGAGAATGCTAGCTAGTGTTGAAAAAGTTTTCAGTATTTTCCCCAATTTATCACCTTTTTATGAAATTTAAAATTACTTCACTTTTCTATTGCTCAAATCTAATTATGATATGCTTAGTAAAAAACATGACCGGGCATAAAATTACCCTCCCTAAATGACAAAAAATCTGCTTTAAATTTAGCTGGAAGAAATCAAGTGACCCCCGGTTGCAGCTACTTCAGGCGCTAGATAAAACGTTATAAAACCCTTATTAAATATTTTTTTTGGAACAATCAATTTCTGGCCCAGTTTATTTCACAGATTTGTTTGATTGAAATTATTTTAAAATGCCTCTCTTCCATGCCTACTACTTATTCTTTTAAAAATATCGATTTTGTTTTCATTCTCTTATGGATATACCATACATTACACATACATGTCTTATTATTAGGTAATGATAATCAAACTGGCAACGTCACCCAACTTTACAACTTTGTAAATCCTACGTGACTTTCGCTAATTTAAAATTCGAATAAAATGACTTTTTTAAATAATGAAACTTCATTTTTCATGCAAAATTATTCCTATTGATTTTCATTATAAAAGTTATTAAGCATTTGAACAGAGGAAAAAAAAGAAAATTTACATTTTTAATTTTACATTTTAAATGCAAAGAAATTTGGAATTTTACTATTTTGTTAGCTTTTTATTATGGGTTTGAATTAACTCCACTTTTTACTAAAAATTGGAATAATCAATTTCAAAATGAAATAAATACTAAATTATAAATGGAAACAATCGATATCAAAATGGCTAAGGCTAGTGTCTTTTTTATATTTAAGATGAAATAATTCAATTTTAAAATTTATTAATCCCAATTTGAGTTTGAATTTTTTTAAATCTTTTGAATTTTTCTTCGTTCCAAATTTGCTAATTGATTTTTTTCTTCTTTAAGCCACTTCTTCATTATATATTCTTGGAATGGTCAATCCTGATAGAAATTTTTTTACATAGGTCCCTTGAATTCACCAATACCATATTCAGCCATTGAACTGATTGTCTGTCATTAGAATAATTTAAAAATTAAGTTAATTTTTTAATGTAGAAAGCGATATTAAAAACTCAAGTTTTGAATGCAAAATCAGAGCAACGATTCGCTTCAAATAAAACCATCGGAACAATACATTTACTTCAGGTGTTTTTAAAATATTTGTCATTTTAATTGTTATAGTAGTATACTTACTAGTAAATGTTATTAGAGAAATTAATATGTTTGTTTGAGAAGTTTCCAATATGCCAAAGGCATGTGATTTCCGGCAACTTGTTAGTGCTTAATGCCTATCTATCTCGTCTATTTGTCTGACCAGATTATTATTCGTAAATATGATACAAACATGAAAGTTTTAAGTATTTATTTTTAGCAAAATGAAAAATTCGAAGAGGACTTTCGAATTCTCCTGGACAAATTATGTGAAAATTCTGATTAACATGCAAGTCTCTACCACCAAGACAAATGCATGCGGATTGCAAAAACCCTTATGTGTAACTTATTAATCAACAACAGTCCAATAGAACAAGTCCCAAGTTTTAACTATCTGGGAGTTCAGATTTCTAGCAAACGAAACCTTAAGGAGGATGCAAGTCACCAAAGGAGCAAAAATTTCGGGCTGTCTATCCAATCTAGTTTGGAAAAATAACTCTTATGTCTGCCGAAAGTAAAATTCGGATATATAAGACCTGTGTACGCCAGGGCAGAAACAACCATTACAAAGCAGCTTCTCTGGACAACTGAGATGAGAGAGTTGTAAGAGCCATCCATTCGAAGACCCTGAATGATAATATCCGCAGCGAACACCTTAGGCAAATAAGTGGTCTTCAGGACATAGTCGATTGGGTTCATGTAAGAAGAAGATGCTGGGCTGCCCATATAGACAGAAAGCAAGACGACCTGTCTCCCGAAAATATTGGCAAAAAACCCTCCCGATGGGCTCAAAAGCCGTGGAAAACCGAAGAAAAGATGGAAAGAGAATTATGACCCTGATGACTGAATATATGTTGGAGAAACAGGTGTTCGGGGCACCTATATAGAAGAATAAGAAGAAAAAATCGTATTGAAAATTTTAATCAGAATATTATTTTGGAAAGGATCGAATTTTTGGTCTCATTAATAAATTAACTGCAACGGATTGTTGCTAGACTTTATCTATAGACGTTTGGAATATTATATGTTTGTTACTACTCATCTAATTAAGAAAAGGAGGAAAAAAATGTTTTTCTCTTTGTTAAAAATGAAGAAAGTTTTTGAACACTACTGTGGAGAGAAGAAGGAAACATTTTATTTGTTTCATTCATTGACCCTTTGAAACCCTGAAGAAGGAGGGAAAAATCCTCCGAAACGTCGGTTTGAAAGGAAAGGAGGAAGGATTCCAATAAATTACCCCTTATTTGATATGCGCCCCTGAACTTGCCCCCTATCTTATCCAAGCTATTCCAACTCTCTTACGAGTCGGGCATATTCCCCAAAAGCTGGAAAATAGCCAGAGTCACACCTATTCCTAAAAAAGTGAGACACATCACAAAATCTCTAATTACAGGGCCTATCTCGATCACCTCTGTTCTTTCCAAATTAATGGAATTAGTCATAAACCAACACGTCCCTTCATCACTTGAAAACAATACAAATTAATTCACGATAGGCAATATGGATTCAGACAAAATCGTTCCACAGGCGACATCTTAACCTATGTCACCCACACCTTGAACAATACTCTAGAGGCCGGAAAAGAAACCCTCGCTGTAGCCCATTGATATCTCCAAAGCTTTTGACCAGGTTTGGCACAAAAATCTTCTTGCCAAACTACCAGCCTTTGGATTCACCACCAACACTTCGCAAATGGATTGAAAGCTTTCTGACAAACCGAAGTATAAAAGTTGTGGTGGATGGAACATCTTCTGAATCGTTCTCCACAAACTCTGGTGTTCCCCAAGGCTCTGTAATCTCCTCCACACTCTTCACTTATTTATATAAACGACCTTATTGATCAAACGGCAAACCCCACTCATTGTTACGCCGACGATAGCACTCTACACGGCAAACCCTCTCTCCCGAATAATCGAATCAATATTGCCTCCTCAATTACTCTCGACCTAGACAAACTGAATAAATGGGGCTCTCAAAATTTAGTTAACTTTAATTCAAATAAGACTCAATGTTGTCTAATTTCTAGGCGCGAAAATAGAGATTTCCTGATATTCACTTCTGATTCGAATACCCTGAAAATGTGTGACAGCCTATCCATGTTGGGCGTCTCTGTCGCATCTGACCTGTCTTGGAATGAACACATCTCCTCTGTGGCGAAATCTGCAGCAAGGAAGATTGGCTTCTTATTCAGGTCCAAGCGATTTTACAAACCCCACAACTTCTCGCATCTACGAGGCCCAAATCCGCCCCTGTCTCGAATACGGCTCTCATCTGTGGAGAGAGCCTCAAAATATTCTCTTGCTACCCTTGATGCAATTCAGAAACGAGCCGTCAGGCTAATTGACGATTCTACCTCACCGACTCCCTCGACTCGCTTTGGCTCATCGAAGAGATGTCTCCGCCCTTTCCCTTTTCTATAGATACTATCACGGCAGGTGCTCTGATGAGATAAAATCAATAATTCCCCCCAAAGCATGCTTTGCACGCAGCACAGTTTTGCCGACTCCCAACCTCTTTCGCGGTCAAATTAGAAAAGTGCCGGACCACTTCATTCGCGAGATTCTATATCCCCATGACTTCAGGGAGCTGGAACTCTCTCCCAGCCTGCATCTTTCCCAGCACCTATGATACTTCAAACCTTTCAAAACCGAGGTGCATAGACACCTACGTCTGCACCCTCTCTAGCTTAAACAGCTTTCCCTTCTTCTTCAGGCAATGCAAGGGTTCCTGCGAGATCCGCAGGGGCTACATCTTTACTGGATTGCACCCCGCCTACGCAATTCGATTGCATTAAAAAAAAAAAAAAATGTGTTAATTTTTTCTTTTCCTCACTACCCCTGGGCTGCCTTCCATTACATTCAATTATTACTTTATTATTAATCAATTAATTGATGTCAATGTTGACTTAAAATCATAAATAGCCATCGATTCTCATCTTGGTAATAATCAAACAAAAAGGAATCTGGAATTAATATTTATAAAGATTTATTTTAAAATAGAGTTTTTATTTATTGATTATAATAAACAGACACAGCTATAAATATTAGGAGTATATATTTTTAATTATTTTTTAAGGCCCATTTAAAAACCTTTCATCCGCAGCTGCCAGGTAATGAACCCCAGCTTAAACATATTCCCAAATCCGAACCAGCTGCGCTCGCGTTGCTTAACTTCACCGATCAGCGTGAGCCAATGCTTTCCACATACCAAGTTTTAAATATAGGTGAATGTGAAAGAGATAGATGAATAATAAAGAAACGTCAAGTGTAAACATATTTATTTACTTCTCTTTCTCACTGGGGATCGATATTTTTTCAATTCGTGTGAGGTTTGTTTGGGAGAAATTGAAAACCACTTGTCATCATAAACATTGTCCCTCTGCCAGAAACATCAAGAACGAGGGAGGTGGCGGCGATGGTTAAATTTAACTCCTGCTCCCAGCAGAATGACTATTTCCGCTTATTCCTCCTCTTCACTCCAATTAACTACTTCAAATTCAATGGATTTTGGTATATTTTTTTTATTCGTAACTGTAAGATTTACTTAATCTTATTTGTAACTGTAAAATGTTATAATAAACTAAGCAACTATGCAATATTCCCAATCGATCAAAAAATAATCCAGTTTTATTTCAATTTCGTAATGCTCTACTTTACTCTACTCGTAATTCTGAGCGTGTTTCAACAACGCCATAAATTTTTGACATGTCCACTTTAGGAGCATTTATGAAAATGAGAAATGTAGGACTCCAAAATGACATTGCGTCATATGAATGAAATTAAAAAAAGTTAAATTATTATTAATTTTATGGGGTGTAAAAGGAAAAAAACAGTTTAAATTGATTATCCGGAAATCATTCCAGGTTCTGAATACAGAAATTTTATAAATTCAGATTTGACACTGCTCAGGGTTATATTATAGATTATATCGGTGAAGACTACATTAGGCTGCTTCATCCGTTTCAGTACATACTTTAGCTGCACTTTTATATGTGATTTAGTATTTTTCTTCTTTATGTCATATTAAGGCCATATTAACAACAGTGAAACCTCTCAAATCCGAACTAATTGGGATTGTAGCCTGTTCGGATTTTAATTTGTTCGGATTAGCAGAAACCTGTTTCGACAATTGAAGGTATCTGATATCAAATGAAAGATTAAGTAATATTTTGTGTGTTTCTATTATTATTTCATTGTTTTTGCAAAGTGATTAACCTAAAGAATTTCAATAACCAACTTTTGAACGTTTTTCAATCCTGGATGACATAAGTATCTAGACACATTTACACTTTGTTAGGTATGCTAACTGTCTTCTTTGTTAATTTTTCAACTAATTTTGTAAAATAAGGTTATAATGTAGAATATATAGATAATTTTACTTAGAGAAAGTGGTGTAGGTTTTAGGTGAAACATAATATTAATTAATAAAGTAAAGGGTGTGTAGTTTCACAGTGAATGAAATAAAATTCAAAAACTGTTTTAACCTGTAAACTCCTGATGATGGACTAATAATGCAAAATATATTGAGTTTGTATAAACCCTCTTTGAGTTTTATTTCATTCACTGTGAAACTACACACCCTTTACTTTATTAATATAGATAATTGTTAAATGACTAAATAAATAAGTTAATATTTTTTGCGTTCGGATTTCCGAGATTGGTTGATTTGAGGGGTTTCACTGCATATACATCCTTGAAATAACTGCCCTAAGAATTTCTTAGATTACTAAATTCCTCTAAGTGCTGCTGACTACATATCTACTCTTTCAATTCCTGAGCCGTGCTCTTGTTCCAGAACTTTTGTCTATTATTTTCCTTTGTACATCAAATGAAGAACAATATAATTATCAATCTTATTTCAGAATTCAATATATTCCTATTTCTTGATTTTATTATCTGCATCAGACTCAGTTTTTGTGATTATCTCTATCTTTCTTCATTTCTTACCTTAATCATTATGATATTCTTCGAAAAATCCACATTTCAAAGACAATCAAATTGGTTTCTAGTCCAAGCTTAAATTCTTCACATAGTAGAAAAATAAGTTCATATAATATCAGAGTATAAATTTAAAGTCATATATCTCGACTTTGTGGTAAGGAGAATTTAATTTTTACCATTTTGCAATATGTTCGTGCAAATGCTGCGATGACTTGTTCCCAACATCGCCTGATTACATGTTCTAAGATCAGATCTATGAATATGTTTGAATTCACGTCCGTTATCAGTATTTGTCATCTTACGCTTGTAGAGGTATAGTTATTGCAATTCTAATAGAGATATATAAAGAAAATCACAAAATATCTTGATTATTTTGTTGTTTTTTTTAGTACTTACTTATCTAAATTTAAAGTCAAAGTAATGTAGAAAAATATTTTCGATACTAAAATGCGATTCATAATTCGCAATCTGTGCCAAATTCTGCGTTGAGTCTATATAACACTTGACTCATAATCTTGCTAGAATTTAATATGTTATATGTTAATATGATAAATAATGCTTGATTTTCATCTGGTTTATTTTATTACCAATTATATTTCTAGATTATTATATATCTTTGTCGTAAATCATTAGCCAAACTTGAAATAATTTCCTTTATTTTTCTATCTATTTCTCTTTGTAAAAAATGCATTAATCATTCATTGGCATGTGTCGCTTTCTCGTTGACTTGGTAACGAGAATCCATACTTTGCCCCTGCCGAGGTATTTCGTTTAGCCGAAGGCATAAAGATTTATGCTTAGAGAAACGGGCTTTAAGATGCTTGCTTATTTTATTCATATTTTTCAATTCATTGATATATTATGCAAATTTGTTCACAAAATGGCAAAACTACAAGTCCAATGTTTTATTTAGGGCTGAAGTAAAGTAATTTATATAATAATTAATGTAAATAAATTGATGATGGATGTCGCACTTGCAATATTTCCATTTAAATTAGCTACCTACTCCATTTGTCCTAACAACGTTTCCTCTGTCCTAGCATGGTACACATCCTAAGAATGTTTGTTGGCTAAAGATTTGATAGATTGCACAAAAGTCTTTCATTACACCTAACTATATCTATAACTAAAATAACATTTATGCAATGTGCATGCTTTCTTTCTTGGTTTACGATAAAGGGAACGATGCGATCATGAACGTGTTGTGAAATGAGGAAATTATAATATGGTAAAAAAGAAACTCCGAAAAAAGTTTCTTTATGCCCTTGTAATTTTATGTGAAAGTTGATAAGTGGTCCCCTTTATCATCAGTTTTCCAATTTTTTAGAAAATAAATGTTTGAATTTCGAAGGGATTATACTTATTTCTTGTAGAGTGTTACATAAAGATGTAGGAAATTATAAAATTCGACAAAGAAAACTCGAAAAAGATTCGTATTATACCCTTGAATTTTATGTGAAAGTTGGTAAGTGTCCCCCCTTAATCGTCAGTTTTCCTAGTTCTTTAGAAAATATTTGAATTTCGAAGGGATTATACTTATTTCTTGTAGAGTATTTTTATAAAGATGCTAGGAAATTATAAATTCGACAAAGAAAATCGAAAAAGATTCTCATTATGCCCTTGAATTTTATGTGAAAAAGTTGATACGGGCCCTCTTTATCATCAGTTTTCCAATTTTTGTGAAAATATTTGAATTTCGAAGGGATTATACTTATTTCTTGTAGAGATATTTTATAATGATGTAGGAAATTATAAATTCGACAAAGAAACTCGAAAAAGATTCTTTTTATAGCCTTGAATTATATGTGAAAGTTATAAGGGTCCTCCCTTATAATCAGTTTTCCAATTTTTTTTAGTAAATTAATATTTAAATTTCGAAAGGTTTAGGTATAGTTATTTCTTTTAGAGTATTCTATAAAGCATGTAGGAAATTATAATTTTCGTCAAAGAAACTCGAAAAAAGATTCTTTTTATAGCCTCTCAATTTTATGTAAAAGTTGATAAGAGTCCCCCCTTATCATCAGTTTTCCAATTTTTTTAGTAAATTAATATTTAAATTTCGAGGCGGCTTATAGGTACTTATTTCTTGTAGAGTATTTTATAAAAATGTAGGAAATTATAATTTCAACAAAGAAACTGGAAAAAATATTCTTTTTATACCCTTGAATTTTTATGTGAACATTGATAAGGGTCCCCCCCTTATCATCAGTTTTTCCCATTTTTTTAGGAAATTAATATTTGAATTTCGAAGGGATTATAGGTATACAGGTAAGTCTCCCACCCACTATATAACAAATAAACATACCTTCATTTAACTAAAAATGTATATGCAAAATCTTGCCTATCCAAAATAAATTTCCTAAAGCTCCCGCCCCTTTCCCCCTGCTTAAAAATAATACGTAGTAAAAATTTACCTAAATACATACTGAAATGTAAACCTCTGTCCTTTTATTGAAATTGCAAACTACTTTTAGATCCATTTTTGGATTAAATTGGTAAATAGTTTCGAAGATATTATTTCGGTATACTCTTCGAGTAAACTTCAAAAGATTGACCATATCGGATTAAGGTTACTTTCAACAATTTATCCGAAAAGTCTACACAACTATCAGATTACGGCCATCTTAGACAAAAACTTTTTGTGATTGAACATCTTAGCTGATTAGCTGGTACCTCTAATTTATTGGGTAGTTTTACCAGAGCCGGACAAACCGGTCTTTAGGGTTCTGTTTAAAAGGCATCTTAAATTAATATCGATAGAATATCTTCCAATATCTACTAAGTGATGAAGCTCGACTACATAATAAGATAATAGGATATAAACTTGAAACATTCAAGCAAGTCAAATGTATAAGCATTTTGCCCAAATTCAAATGGGGGGTGGTATGTTATTACTATAAAGATACCGTTAAGTATAATAAATCTGAATTATCAAAATAATTCATTCACATTACAATGATGACGCCAAAGTACTCATTTTTACACGATTTTTGTACCCCTAACAGGATTTCCAAACCCCTGAACATAAAATTTCTTTCTTTTCTTATCAAAAACAAATAAATATAAATATGGTACCCGAAATATTTTGAAAGGTATTAGATACGGACTCTCAATATACAAGTCCGGCTGGCACTTTCGCACTTGGCTGTTTCTTCGGAGTGAAACTTTCTTTTGCGACGTATCTGTTTGAAATTTTTTTGTTACAATAAAGGGGAAATGACCTAATAGAAGGGAAATAAAAGACAAGCCCTGATTTTAAAATAATAATAAATTTTCCTAATTTTAATAAATTTTATTTGTCGTAAACAATTAGTGGATATTAAAAGCACAATTTGAATTTCGTAATTTTAATCAATTTTATTTGTCATGAGTTATTAGTGAATTTTAAAATTAAATTTTACTTAGGGAAAGTGGTGTAGATTTTAGGTGAAACATGATATTAATTAATAAAGTAAAGGGAGTGTAGTTTTTAATCTTTAAACTCTTGATGATGGACTAAAAATCCGAAATACCATATATTGAGTTTGTATAAACCTCTTTGAGTTTTATTTCATTCACTGTGAAACACTCCCTCCTTTATTAATTTAACATTAAAGCTTCACTTCCCCGTGAGCTTATTTGGATGAGGCTCACACTTTTTTTCTTTATGGTAGAAAACAAAAAACATTAAATAATAGCAGATTAAACATAGTGGAATTCATTTCAATAAAAATGCTTAAAATAAACCATCTAAACATCTAATTAAACGATTCTATGCTACTAATAGCATCAATTAAGCGTGATGAAAATTCGAAGGCCACTAATGAGGGTTCGATTTCTCTACTTGTACTATGAGGATTATTTTTTTACTTTATAAATAATGAATATAGAGCTATATATACACTATTATACCCATATTGGACAATAGATTATTGTTTGTTATTACATGTATTATATATTTGTTTTGTTTTGTTTTACTAATTTTTATTTTTCTTAACTTTAGTGCAGTCTTGACAAGATTTGACCATATTGTCAATATCTTCTTCGATTTTCGGGCAAAAGCTAAGGATCGTGCTTTTAATTTTTACCATACCTATACGTACGTTGAATGTAGTTCTCCTAAAATTGCTGGATGTAATGTTTTCGGAATGACAACTCGAATTCCTCTTAATATAACTCCTGAGAGAACACACTATATTCTTCGTTCATTATTTCTTCCTTGAGTAATTTCGTTTTTATTTTAATTAAATCACTGTCTTTATTCGTTTCGACGCGGATATGTTCTATAGTAATTGGATGGATATGGTATTGATCTATTAAGTAGGATTCTTTTCTTTATATTTTTCCCAATTTGTATTTAAAGAAAATAGGATTTCTGGAGGGTTAATCTACATTTCCGTGCTGTTTCGAAGTTCGATGTTTTATTTCATAGTTAAATCCAGAGATAAACTGTGAATATCGAAGTAATCTATGTGCAGACATTATTGGACATTAATTTATTTGTATTAAATATGTCTAATAAAGGTCGATTGTCGATAATAAGGGTAAATTTTCTGTTTAAGCCCTCCAATTTCAAAAGAGAAGTGCTGGTCCCGATTAGACAAAACTTTTGTTGATTTACTAGTCTTTCTATGTTTTTTTTCTCTACCTTCTGCACAATTCCTCTGGCGCAGGGATATTTGCACTCATCGGCTTGTCAGTTTCCTATGATGATGTGTTTAGCTTATGAGATGGTGGGATGTGGCTAGGGGCCTGCCCCCCACTCCCCCTTGTGGTCCCCCCTCCCCCCGGGGGTCCCATCGACAGGAAGGGCGCAGGGATCTCCGTCACTGCTCAGGGTTCCAGGCCAGGAGGAAGTATACGATTTCCTTGCTTATCTCTCCCATTTGGGGGGCCAATTATATCGAGTCAACGCCACGGAGAACTCTTATCGTCGCTCATATCAGATTAATTTATGGAAGAAAGAATTGGGGTGCTAGGGAAAGAAAATTCGATCACTTTTGATATTCATAGAGATTATATTCGACTCTTTTCAATATTTAAAAAATACAAATTCGGATTCTACTACTGAATTAGGATAGTTTTTACTATAACCTGCATATAGTTACATTATAACACTATAATTGTCTAAATATCTATCTGACAGTCTTCAGAATTACAGTTAGAACACTAAATAAGATATAAACTTAGAATTTACAAGTTTGTTTTATTCAAATTTTATTCGATTATGCGAGATTTTTATAGCTGTTTTTTATTTATAAGTTTTGGATTTTTTTTAAATATTTGAAGAAGAGTCGTAGCATCTCCGATTATTTGTTTATTTCAACATTCTTACTAGATTTTCGATCTTTGATTAAGGTCATCTTCATACCATATTTGTAATAATCTATATATATAAAATCCTTTGTGTGTATGTACGCGATCGACCCACGCCTAAACCACTGAACGTATCGAAACCATATTCACACCATATGTTTGCTTAGTGCTGGGGATGGTTTATCTAAATTTTGAGCCAAATCGGTTTGATTTTATTTTTTATTTTTATATTTAATTGATTGACAGATAAGATCTATAGAAATAGAGCCTCTAAAAGGGCCAAGCAAACAATACATTATCCCTACCCTGAAAGGTCAGGTCTTAAACAATGAAACCCCTCTTAACAAAAGAAAGGGGTATACAGGTAGTCAGGTCAAAATTTCAGAAACTTTTTTTTAAGATAATAAAATCTATTTTGAATACAGACATAATTTGTAAATTTAATTTTATATATATATAATCCTTAGTATGTATGTGCGTGATCGACCCATGCCTAAACCACTGAACGTATCGAAACCATATTCACACCATATGTTTGTTTAGTGCTCCAGATGGTTTATCTAAATTTTGGGCCAAATCGGTTTGATTTGATTTCACACGATTTTACATAATTAAATTAATTATTCTCAGGTAGAATGCCAATTGGGGTTTTAAAAAAGGTTTATCTTTTCTTTTGTACCCAGGCAGACAATGGGTGTGGGTTAATTCATTGTTCTCAAAGGCCTTGAAGAAGTATTATGATTATATTATAGATATATTTTGTTTTCCCTAAACTTTAGAATTAAACTGTTTCACAGAAATACACCATTCTCTCTTAAGTAAAAAGAAAAATTTATATTATTAAATGTGATTATTTTATTGTTATTAGTTGGCTAACCTGAGCCTGTCGGAAAGAAACATTCCAAATCTTAATCAATGTTTCTTATTATAAATACATTTCCCAGTATCTCAGTGCATTACATACAACGAATCATGGTGCATGCCTAGCATTACGATTGTTAGAAGAAGATTCGCATTGGGATACAACTCTTGCCCATGCTGCTCTCGGTTCATCGCCACATCAAATACGATGTTTGTTTGCCATTTTATTGACAACGTGTTTTCCAACTAACCCGCCTAAATTATGGGGAAAATATAAGGCTTCAATGAGTGAAGATGTATTACATGCTCTACGTAGAATTCGAGGAGATCCAGATATAAATTTCTCGCCAGAAATATATAATGAATCTTTGATTAAGTTGGAAGATTTATGCATGATCATTTCGAATCAACCACTAATTAAATTAGGGATGCCATCAGTTAATCGGCCAGTAAGTGATTTATTTAATCGCGATATGCAACGTGAACAATCGTACAATGTTGATGGTTTAAATGCATATGTTCAAGCAAATGAACCAAAATTGTTACCAGAACAAAAATTATGCATGCAGTCGCTGCTCAAGAAGATGGTTTCTTTTTTTGGATGCACCAGGTGGAACAGGGAAACATTTTTAATTTCGCTCATATTGGCACAAATGACATCATCTGGAATTGCTGCCACTTTATTAGACGGAGGAAAAACAGCACATTCAACACTAAAATTATTATTGAACATTCAAACAAATGAAAATGCTGTATGTAACATTAAAAAGAATTTTTGGAACTGTACATAAATCAAAATTCATTCATGTATAAGAAAATATTAGAAAGAGTAAATCTATGCTTCGTCGTTGAATTATTTAACCTATAATCTTCAAACTAACGTAAGAGAGAAAAAAGAGAGAATGAAATGAAAAGAGAGAGAGGAATACTAGAAGTTTCACTTCCGTCGTGCGTAAGCTTGACACACTCAGAATTTTTTATTTTGCTTTCGCAATGTGTTAGATTATTTCTTGAAGCTGATTTTTAATTAATAAAATACGAGTATATTTAATTAAAATACAGTTGAACAAAATTATATTGCAAACAAACTTTTGGCCGTCTCGAGACGCTGCCCGCCAGGGCCACCTGCCCGGAGGGCCAAGGTAGATGGCGTGCCGGAGGCACGCCTGACGCAGATCATATAGAATCCAAAATTCTATCAACATATATAGATATATATATAGAAGCATATGGGGTGCATTCCATGCCAAATCGACTCCCTTTTGAACCCGACCCCTTTCGATTTGGGTGAAACTTTTTTATCTTTTTCTACCCTATCGAAAACATTTTTCAGAATTTTTTCAAATTTTTTCTACTCAACTGAAATAAAGTTATTAATTTTTTAAAAAAATGGTGTTTTTTCTTTCAAACGCTGATACTTATTTCAAAAAATTGACTAATCGGGATTTTTTTTTGTTTTTAAACGTGCTTTTCAGAAAAAAATACAAAAAAATATTCAAATCATTGATTTTTTGAAGTTTGACATTTTTTGAAATTTTTTATTCAAAAAAAACTTTTATTTATTCTTTATAGAATGCGGCAAATCCCACGATGGTCGGACTTTACTCTTCTTTTTTCTTTTTTTGTTTGTTTTTTTTTTTTTTTTTGTTTAATTGAAAAATAGTTTTCTTATATTTTCGCAATCCAACATTGTTTTCATAATAAAATATATCTTAATAATTATATCCATAATATTTTATAATTCTTTTATAATCTTAACTTGATTAATAATTAAGATTTTACTCATCGAGAAGATTTTTGGACTGTTTAAATTAAATTTAATAGAAATACTTTGCGAATAATAAAATAAATATTCGCTAAACTCAGAGAACACCCGTCAATAAAAATCACGCTAGAATCCACACAGTTGCAGCCAAATTGACTCGTGGAAATTTTTTTTTCAAAAATGTCGAACTTCAAAAAATCAATGATTTGAATATTTTTTTTGTATTTTTTTCTGAAAAGCACGTTTAAAAACGAAAAAAATCAAAAAAATCTCGATTAGTCCATTTTTTGAAATAATTATGAGGTTTTGAAAGAAAAAACACCATTTTTAAAAAATTTATAACTTTATTTCGGTTGAGTAGAAAAAAATTTGAAAAAATTCTGAAAAATGTTTTCGATAGGTAGAAAAAGATAAAAAAAAGTTTCAGCCAAATCAACAGGGGCCGGGGTCAAAAGTGGTAGATTTGGCATGAAATGCCCCATATACAAATTACATAGAAATATAAATAAACATAAATATATGCAAACACTTTCCTTGAGTATAACATGAGCAGTTTATTTATTCAGGAAAACAATTTTAATCACGTGATTATTTTGGAGAGGATCTAATTTTTGTAAGATTCAGAATAAAAAAATATTTTTATATTATTGGGTGTACAGATCTTTATTAGGTAGAATTAAGCTGAGTTTTTTTTTTTAATTTAATTCACTTAAAACTACGATTTGGGAGAAATCAAGATGCCCATTTTTACATATTTATTCTACCTAAAAGGATTTCGAAATTACTGAATTTAAAATTCTTTCTTCTTCTCTTTACCAACCATATATAATTAATTATATTTCAAGTATTTTGGAAACTTCGCTATGTCAGTCCGATTGCACTTCAACACTTTTACGTATATTAATAGTTATTTGTTTATTTAACAGATTGTTAAGCATTAAATAAATAAATAAATAAATAAATAAATCTTTATTACTCGACCTGCTTAGAGGCACAAGTCCTCGGTGGCTAGGTCAACAAAACATCAATACAAATTAACTACAGAAATTAATAAACATAAATACAAATCAATTAAAAGAAATTAACAATTAACAAACAAGAAAAAGAAAAAAATAGAAATGTATGCTCATTAACAAATAACATGATCATAGATTTCCATCAAAAGACAAAACGTAATTTAAATAATTCCGCGCAAAAACCCGATACCAGGAGCAAACGACGCATTAGCCATCCCGACATTTGCCATAAGTTGTTAAGGAAACCTGGTCAAAACCTTAACAAGGATGGTATGACCTCTCTACCTCAAGCTAATCTCTGCTTGTGAGAACTAAATAAAATTTTGCACAAAGATAGAGATAGATATGCACAAGCATAAAGATATATTCATTTTATCTTCATCGTGTATTCAATTGACCAGTCATCAGTAGGAAGAGATCGAGTGGTAAAATATATTTTTTTTTTCTTTCATTTTCTCTGCTGAGATTTGCCGATGAATTGCTTGGCCAAAATGTTTCTCTTCCCGGTACTGAGTTTTGCCCTTTGGTAGACTCGTAATTCTTGCAAGACCTGTCCCGAACGCTGCTCAGAAAGAGGATGTGATCCAAATATGAAAAAAAGGGGAAACACATAACTGGAGATTCAAGTTTTTAATTTTATCCATACGGAGTAGAGAGGGAGAGGAGAGAAGATATTTTTTAATATCAGCTAAAGAGATTTCAAAAGACGAGCCGAGGACAGATAACATTTTCTAAAAAGGATTATTGTGCTATCATTAGTCGTTGTGCATGCTTGTCTATTAAAATATCATTTCACCTACAAAAATCCTTGCATAAAGAATCTTTGGTCGATTGAAAAATTCAATTTTCTCTTCGAATAAGAGCTAGCTACTGGTCTCGAAAGTCAGTAAAGCATTCTTTATAGCCATATTAGATTTGACCTTTGGAAATATTTTTTGATCAGACCACCCATGATGGTGTAAGTGAAAGATTAGATGTCGGAAAAAAGGAGAAAAAAAGTGATACATTTTTTTAGTATTCTCATCAAGAAATTTCGGAAATTTTTTGGAAGCAGCGAACGTTTTGAGAGTAGAAAATTTTAACTTTATTAGCTTAATCGCCGCCATAAACGTTAACGTGTCAAATTTCTTGCATTTTTGAACTAGAAGTTCACGAAGCCATCGAAGTCTAAAATTTAATCAGCTTTTCTCGTTTCGAAAATCACTACATTTTGGTGCCAAAACGAACTTTCACACCAAGCGAAAGAAAAAGAATTCACAAAAGAAGAAACAAAGAGGTAGTCCTCTCTGCTTGATGCAAATAGCTTGCTCACACACACATATATCGAGATGATCGAAACTATAGTCTCAAACAAATAAATAACATATATACAGATATATCATCTCCTGATATATATGTGTGTGCGTTTATTCGCATCGAGCAGCGGACAACCTCCTTTGTTTCTCTTTTGTGAATCAACAACTCTGCTACTCTCGGCAAAAACAAAAACTTTTACAATTTAGAAAAAATAATTATTTAGAATTGATTTTTCTTAAAGCTTTTAAGACATTTTTTAAATACCCTAAGTAGAAAAAATTAAAAATGAGAATTTTTGATTGAGAGTCATTTGGCTTGTTCAACATACGAAGCCTGCCTAGCGTTGCCGAGTGAGCTATAGAGAATCATCCAATTCACATTTTTTCATCTGGAAACTCCGTAAGAAAGATCAAAATGTATCCAGTTTTAATAAATTAAAAAAGGGATAAGTGCGAATCAGAAACAAATAGAAAAAAGATAATTTCAAAATAATTTTTTTAGTCCATAAATAATGGAAAAAAACCTGAAAATTATTGAGGAAAGTCAAAACTCCGACCACCGTGAGTAAGTCAAAAACTCCGCCCACCGTGAGTAGCAAGTGATTTTTGTAATGAGTATAATCCATATTTAAAATTTTTATTCTATTCCAACGAACTAATATGGTCACCTTTTACGATTGTACGAAACCCTAAAAAGCAGTGGCGGATTATGTGGTTTGGGGGGCCTCAGACGGTATAACTAAAGAGCTCACTATTATTTATACAGGTTTTTCACTTCAAATTGGTCATTTTACAAATCAAATTGAACATTTTATTATTATTGTTTTATTTGTAAAATGTTCAATTTGGAAGTGAAAAACCTCTATTTGTTAAATTTACCAATAATATCCAAAAAATAGACACGCATAATGTCTCACATTTTTAAGTTTTAAATTTTTAAATAAATTTTATAATTTAACAAGGACATTTAATCAAATACAATTGGGATTCGGTGGCCTTCTCCGGGTCCACCCAGTCCGTCCACCGTGAGTGAAATCCACCATTGTTAAAAGGTACTGCAATACTAATGCTCGAGAAATGTGGATACTTAAGTGGGAGATAAATTTAACCGAATTTATCGCGCGGAGAATTTACCACTGCTCCGAAGCCCCTAAAACCCTAGTAAATTGGATATTGAATTGTATCTAAGTTTCTGGGATTGGCCCGTGATCCCGGCTTCTTTTCCTTCTGCTCTGTTCTTTTCACGATGGAGGGGCCAGCCCATACAGGCCTTCAGGGATCCACCTTTCTGGTGTATCTCCTTCTCACATCAATATCATTAAAAAAAAAAATACAAGGCATTTTAATCCAATACTGGTATGGGATTCTATGGCGCTTCTCCGGGTCCTACCCGGTCCGTCCACCGTGAGTGAAATCCACCATTGTTAAAAGGTACTGCAATGCTAATGCTCGAGAAATGTGGATACTCGGCAATGAGATGAGATTCCTATCTGCCAACTATGTAAAATATAAAATTCATTAATAACAGAAAATAGTACAACATTTAAACATCCATGCTTTAATAGAATATTTTTTACTTCAGTCGCGAATCAAAATTAACTTTCTCATAAAAGTAGAGTAAATAGTATCTTTTTTTAAATTAATATTTTCCCCTGAACGGTCTGATTAAATAAACCTTCTTCAACAGCTGGTGACAGTGATGAAAGCAGCTTAAGAAAAAATCGAAACTCTATCATTTAATCGAAAAATTTCCGGTGAGAAACCAAATAATCTGTTTCCTTTGGAGATAGAACACGCGCCTAATCCAAATCTTAATCCTTTCTTTGAATGAATTCAAACACAACTTTCTGATTAGCCGTCGATTTAATTCGAGCAACTAAGCAGCCCGAAAGAAATTATTCTTTATTTTGAACCTTAACATTAATAGCTAATGCTATATTTTATAATATATACAAAAAGTATTGCTCGATAATTTTAGCAGTTCGTTAAAAAAGGCCGTATTTTAATATTATTTTTAATTTTAAATTAAGATAAAATGTTCGGATTTCTATTTGCAACCAGACTTAATAGCCCAGTAAAAAGGGGGGTTTCAGCTTACATTAATTGCGGGAAAAGATTTTTTTTCATTTGGGATTGTGTGTGGGTATGCCAAATCTAAGTTTGCGACCTCGAAAGTTTTGGGGACAACTTTTGGTGGCAGAAAAACCTCGAAATTTTCGTACTTTTTCCAGTTTTTTTTGCTTATAACTCGAAAACGGTCCATATTTTGTAAATAGCCGGGGGGCTGTTTTAACGGATCCCCATTAAAAATCGAACAGCTGGACCAATTTAGCATTTCTTTTTTTTTTAATCAACGTGAAAATTTATCCTATTTAATTTTACTATAGGACGGATTTATTTACAAAATGTCGGCAGTTTTTGAGTTACAAGTGAAAAACTGGAAAAAAGTCTGAAAAATTTCGAGGTTATTTCGGCACCATAAAGTTGTCCCTACACTTTTCGAGGTTCTCAAACTTAGATTTACCAAACGATCCTAGAAAAAAATCTTGTCCCGCAATTAATGTAAGCTGAACCACTCTTTTGGATCCTCTACCACTATTTACTAGAGTATAAATAGAAATTGAATTAAAAGCTGAAAACATTGTGCGCATTGTCCTGATGATAGGCCCAGGTTCGTTGAAAAAATAAATAAATTTAACTAATTTGATTTAATCCCGGCTGAAAATGTAAATCAACCGTTTTTACTTTAATTTTAAAAATTAAATATAATATTACCTACTTTTTATTTCAATTTTACTTGGTTTAGTTGACTCTACAAAAAGAAATCATCCTTCAAATTTAACAACAGGGACGTATGTATTTTTTTTTTTGTTTTTTATCAATATCATATTTAATTAATGGGTTTTTTTTATCGCCAACCACCTCTTTATTTTGAATCAAAAAGGATGGTGCTACTTGTATTATATTTTGATTCAGAGAAATCTGTTTTCTCTGATGATCATCACCTGCTTTTATTTACTTTTAACCCACCTGTTAATAAACGGTTAAATTCATAAAAAACCTAACAAATTTTATTTTTTTCAAAAGCAAGACCAGCTTGGATCGTTTCTTTATTCTTGAAACTGGTTAAGAAAGTTTGTAGCATCAAAATTGATCAAAATATATGAAAAAACGAAATGTATTACTTTTGTATTTAACCACTAAGTACTGAATTAGTGTATTCTAGTTGTGAAAAAACTCAAAAAATTAAATATTTAATTAAAAATTTGATAGTTGTAATTATTTGTCTCCAAGCTTTGCCCCCCCCCTCCGCCTTTTGAAAATTATTTTTCGGAGCACCCCTATATATATTCAAGTAAAAAATTAAATTTCTCTTATGTGCCTTCTCAAAAAATTAAAATTAATTAATTATTCATTTTGAATCCGGTACTATAATGTACAGTTGACTTGTCAACTCTATAGGACACGACATATTGTATGTTGTTGTATTTTCTGGATAAATAAATAAATGAAATAAATAAATAAAAAATAAATACATTCTCAAAAAGCTAGGTTCAAAAATAAAATTGTCGGTGGTTATATTTCTAGCTAAAAAGCGCAAAGCTTTAATTTATAGAAATTTTAGAATGGAAATTTTTTGTGTAATGAAGTGAAACTTATTTTTTCTATTTTTTAATCCATTTTAAAAGAAAAATTTTGTTTTTTAATGTATTTTTATTTTATCCGATATATTTATCCCACATACATATTTGCATTTATGTTGAATGAGGAACACAATCAAAAGATAGAAAATAGCCTTTTGTTTATAAGTATAATATTTCGTAAGCCTTGAGATTTCTTATTAATCTTTACATTATATTTATCTTATCTTATTATATTAAAAGAGCAATTCTTGTATATATACAGTAGAGTATACCACAATTTTTATATATAGAATCGGTTTTCTCGAAGCTGAGCTTATAACTGATTGCGATAAAAGGAAATTGCGTGAACTTATCAAATGTCATGAGATATTAGTCGTATATAAAGATTTTTAAAGGAAGGGGGTGTAAATTAGTCATGTCGCAAAATAAATATTTTAATCGTTCATATCTCGTCTTCAGAGTAAGTCGCTGTGAGATCCTTGAAATTTGAAACTTAAGCTATCTAGAAGGCAAAAAAGTTACCGAGCATCAAGCTCGCTGCTCCAGGCACTTAAAGTATAAATTGCATTTTTTCATTTTGCTTAATTTCTATAATTATTGATAAAATATTATAGTGTGATCGCAAATAGATATGTATGGAAAATTTCAGCTAATCATGGGTCAAAATTCGATTAAAAGGTTCAATATATACAATTAACCAGAAATCCAAAGTAAAGCAGTAGTGAACAAAAATCACACGAAACCCCTCCACTTTTCTACTCTACGTTAGACCTCCGAAGCGATTCTGTAAGCCTAATCAAAAGATGTTTGATTAGTCTTGTCTAATCTTGAAAAGAACTATCTCATAAAATAGCCGTGTGATTTCATATTAATGTTTGAATGATACTTTTTTAAAGTTGCTTTGCTCTATTAATTCTTGTGATTTATAAAAATATTGTATTTTCATATGTATGGTATAGTCTTACAAAAATTTCAAGAAATTAAACTCTAGTAGAATAGAGTCTAATT
Organism: Forficula auricularia; assembly: GCA_024734495.1. Lineage (NCBI taxonomy): Eukaryota > Metazoa > Arthropoda > Insecta > Dermaptera > Forficulidae > Forficula > Forficula auricularia. The sequence continues at coordinate 374,658 of JALMQS010000096.1, read as the reverse complement.
TTGATTACAAAACTGTAGGACAGATAAGTAGGGAGAAACCTGATTAAATAAAAGCATGTAACAATAAATCTAATTTCAACATTGAATAATTTTATTTATTTATTTTCTCCCCGTGGACATCCGACATGCTTGTTTGATAAATACAAACTGTAAACTGTAATGTATGTTACGATAAGGTAGCTAATTGTCATATGTCTAATATTAGTTCTTTTGATAAGCGTTCATATAAAGAATTATTTAAAAAGAGTGATAAAATAAAAACCACAACAAACAACAAAAATTGATAAGGTTGAAAACCAGGTACCTACCAGGGGAAGATAAAATTACATATCAAATTCATAAAATAAATAATTTGTTTCTCGTTTTTAAAGTATTTATTACCTTCAATTTATAAACTGCTACCTATAGAGCTGACCTCCTATGCTATTCATGAAGGTAAACTCAGAGAGTAACCAATGCCCCAACCTGATGCAACAAATATATTTACATTAAGGTAGATAGAAAATTTATTTATTTATTTATTTTTAAAGTACGTGGACTCTTAGGATCCAAATCATAAATACTTTTTATACTGTTAAAGACTTTTCTTGAACTGGACATGAATCAAACAAAACTTAAAACAACATTCTGGAAGAGTTTTCTAATGTTGTTTTGTCCAATGAGAATCTCAAAATTAAATAAGTCCTTTTTGCCAACACTATTATTATTATCGTTATCCAAGCATATTAATACTCCATATTCCGTTAAACCCTAATCACTCCTTTGAAATATAATAATTTTTATAAATATGAAATTAATAAATATTATAAAACAATTAATTATTAATAATTATCAAGATTTGAGCATATATTTTTTGAAAATAGTTCGAATGTTTTTCTAAAAATCTCCCAGGTTAAAAATAAACCAATGTTTATTAAAGAGAAAGAATTTAATTTTTAGGACAAATTCTAAGATTTTAGTAGAAATATTATTAATGTGATATCAGAGGATTCGTCCCAGGAGTCGAACCTGAGAACTAACAGCTTTCCGGGCAGTCAGCTCAGAATTTCTCAGAATCAGCTTTGAATTCGCAATCAGTGAGCTGACTCCCTGTAAAGCATGTTAGTTCTCAGGTTCGACTTCTGAGAGGATGAATTCCCTCTGATATCGCAATTTAATAATATTTCTACTAAAATCTTAGAATTTGTCCTAAAAATTAAATTCTTTCTCTTTTAATTAATGATTATATTCAATTTTGAACTAAATTGATTGAGTACTTTTGAGGAAATGGTCAAAAATCCCTGAAAACAGTCTAAAACGAGGTTTTAAAAAGTACAAGAACTGCAATGAATGCGGTCTCACATAAAATTATACATTTCGTTAAAACATTGAGATTTTTATGTACTCACTGAAAATATATCTGATACAATTTGACCTGATATATTTATTTTTCTGAAATGGAAAATTTCCCATGAATAAAAGGAGAGATTTCAAATTTTGCATGTAAAATATATATCAAGATTTCCGAACAAATATTCACAATTTTGCCATATTTTGGAGTCTCATTTTTATTGAGATGTAAATATTTTACCAGCAATCTTTCGAATTGAATGTTTGGATTCGCAATCAGACGATAAAAATTTAATTGTACATGTCATATAATGGAATTTTATGCAAAATTAATCTACCCTGAAGCATGTGCTCCTAACTTCGCAGTATTCATTCACTTTTTGGAAATATGAATTTATGTATTTGTAGAAGCTATTTTAAAGAAATAAAAATTATAAGCTCAAATGTCAGGTAAAGAAAAAATTTAAGTTTCTCAATTAAAAATTATTCAACATCATCATATGACACAAAACTTGCTGAAATATTTGTCAATTCAGTATGTTGAACTATTTGAAGTGTTCTGAAGCGACTTAGAAACAAAATTCTAAAGGAAAAGAACCCAAAGGTTATTATGCTATATCATTTTGCAGCACCTTCTTGCCGAGGATGGATATCAATACTCCTACATTGTGTATGAGGACGGGTCCAGGGGCGTCGCAGCTAATATATATGATATAAGTAAAAACTATACGAATATTGTTAGAGTTCGTGGCTGTGAGTGAAACTGTACTAGGATAAAGGAGCAGGCCAAAGATCGGAATCACCGGTTTTCAGTAAAGCACCTTTAATGTGACATTTCAGCCTGCATTTTTTATTTGGCCATCTTCATTTAGTTAGAGTTATACCACACCGGCGGGCTACGCATATGTGATCGAGACCAAGCCCTGTATCAAATAATAAAAATTTGGCCAAAAGTTTCAGAATCATTCTGAGGCACGTTATATATTTACTTGAAAGCTAAATTTTTTTTTATTTTTGACAAGGCTTTGGTTCGATCACATATGTGTACCCCATTTTTGTGTATAACTCCTAATTAAATGAAGATGGCCAAATAAAATTCAGGCTGAAACGTTTGAAATAAAGGTTGTTTTCTCGAAACTTCGTAGTGATTCCATCTTTGGCTTGATACCTCCTCCTACAATCTAGTGCAAGCTCCTACTGAAATGTCGTAATTATATTTTGGAAAAATTCAATTATTATGCACCCGTATACTACTTGGATTTTTTTTGCATTGCTATGTGAAGAATTGTCAATGCCACGAGAAATTAATAGATAAGATTACTCGAGTGTTATAAATTGGCCAAAATATCCGGTTTGAAAATTGTGACAGGTTTGTTTGCATACCCAACAAATTCTCAGTTACATATGAGCATTTAAAGGACTAGCATCTATATTATTCTTGAGCATGATTTACCATTGGCTTCAGAAAATTAAAATAAAATTCAATTCATAAATATAGAAATTATCTCGAAACGTTTGCGAGTTTTAAATGAATGTTATAAGATTTTTTTATAAAAGATTTTATTTATCATATTTCGATTATTTGCTCATAACAAATGGAGATTTACGTTATTTCGTCCTTGATCATATCATCAGAACTTGACCAAATTAATATGGCACCATCCCTAAGATACCCCCTTTCCAATAAAAAAGAATCATCGAAATTGGTTCATAAACAAAGTATTTAGGCCTGAACAAACCTAACAAAAAAGGTCTAATACCATGATAAAAACGGGATCAATCGGAAGCTAGACTGAACCCAATGCAAAAAAAATTTCAAAATCGGTTCACAATTGTGGGAGATATGAGGTAACATAGACACAAAAAAATTCAGTTGAATAGAGAACTCCACCTTTTTTGAAGTCGGTTAAAAATACAGATAGCTGTTATATTTAATTATACTCGTATGTCATATAAATCAAACAGAAGACACATTCTTTGATTTATATTTCTTATAAATTAAACAAATCTGCTACTCTAAACAAAACCCTTTTTAATTTTATAGAAACTTGAGAAGTTGGCAGACATGGTCTATTCTATTTGGACGGTGTGAAAACATTTGTGTTTTGTTTAGTACAAGCTTAATTTGTAGGAAAACATTCCCGATGACTCATCTACCCTATGAACTTCAAATCAGTAAATAAACTTTCTTCCTAACACCTAGTGCAAATTTAAAAATCGGATATCTTTGAGAGATTTAGTATTTAAAGGTGAACATGCATTTGAGCTACATACATAAATGAAAAGTTATTACTAAGAAAGTAATGATTGCAGACGCTCGAATCTAACGCCAATCAACAAATCTTTATAATATTCTGCCAAAATTATACTACAGTCGACTCTCGATAATT